>SJYV01024372.1:93353-172715 GCA_006410875.1 Neotragus pygmaeus | reverse complement strand
GGTGGGAGGGGGGTTCAAGAAGGAGGGACATATGTATACTTATCGCTGATTCATGTTTATGTATGGCAGAAACCGACACAACATTTTAAAGAACTTATCCTCGAATTAAAAATAAAAATGTAGAGTTCTGCTTCTGAGAATAACAGGGTAGCTTATATCAAACTAACTCCTGTCAGTAATAATTCTAAATTCTGGAAAAATATTTTAATACAAAACTATTCAGAGATACCAGAGAACAAACTCAGGCAGAAATTGGCAATATGACCCTTGAAATAAAAGAAAAAAAGTGAAAGTCACTCAGTCGTGTCTGACTCTTTGTGACCCCATGGAGTATAGTTCATTGAATTCTCCAGGCCAGAATACTTGAGTGGGTAGCCTATCCCTTCTCCAGGGGGTCTTCCCAACCCAGGGATCAAACTGGAGTCTTCTGCATTGCAGGAGGATTCCTTACCAGCTAAGCTACAGAGAAGCCCAAGAAAAGGACCTATTTAACCAGTTTTCTCTTAATGGCCTTCCCCATATGGTTCACTGCAAAGAAATTATAGCTCAACAAAAAACCTTAGTCTTATAAGACTGAGAAGCCAGAGATCAGAATTCAGAATTGTGAGAGCAGCTGTAATTGTACAGAAATCCTGGAGTGGAGGGAGCCAGAGAAGGAGGAGACCAAAAACTTACACTTAATGGCCCCCAAAATTCTTGCCTAAAACTATAAACTGCAAAGAGAAAAACAAGAAGAAACCCAGCAGAAAGCCACAGTCGAAAGGCTAAACGGTCTGCAAGATTTCAACAACTTCCTGATGTATAGGATACAGAGTTTGGAGTTTAAATCCTATTATTATAGGTTTTGGCCAAAATCTTGAACTCTGTTTAGAGTTCAAAACTTAGAAATAAGAACCACAGATTAAACTAAGGATTATAACTTAGAACTATGTAAAGGATCAAAATAGAACAAAAATAAAAATGAAACACATCTTCCATTGATTTTAAGTGATCCTTCAGTAATTTCACTGTCTGCTAAAGTAAAACACAATATTCTTCAAAATTCAGTCTCTAAAATATATTAAACACAATGTCCAGTACACAAAACATTAGTAGATATAAAACATACCGAATGTGATCCCTAGGCCAAAAAAAGAAAGAAAAATATTAATAAGCCCACAAAAGACTAAGATGTTGGAATTAGTATATTTTAAGATAAATACTATATATAGCTTGATGGCTGGATGGCATCACCGACTTGATGGACTGAGTTTGGGTAAACTCCAGGAGTTGGTGATAGACAGGGAGGCCTGGCATGCTGCAATTCATGGGGTTGCAGAGTCGGACATGGCTGAGTGACTAAACTGAACTGATAGATAGCTTAAAGAATTTACAGTATTATACATATAGATATAAATTATATATATACATATGAGAAGGCAATGGCACCCCACTCCAGTACTCTTGCCTGGAAAATCCCATGGACGGAGGAGCCTGGTAGGCTGCAGTCCATGACATTGCTAAGAGTTGGACACGACTGAGTGACTTCACTTTCACTTTTCACTTTCATGCACTGGAAAAGGAAATGGCAACTCACTCCAGTGTTCTTGCCTGGAGAATCCCAGGGACAGAGGAGCCTGGTAGGAGGCCATCTATGGGGTCGCACAGAGTCAGACACGACTGAAGTGACTTGGTAGCAGCAGCATGTGTATATATAATATAATCCTATAAATTCTTTAATATATCTACATACACCTACACATGGGCTTCACATGTGGCTCATTGGTAAAGAATCTGCCTGCCAATGCAGGAGATGCAGGTTCCATCCCTGGGTGGGGAAAATCCCCTGGAGAAGGAAAGGGCAACCTGCTCCAGTATCCTTGCCTGGGAAATCCCATAGACAGAGGAGCCTGCTGGATTACAGTCCAAGGGGCTGCAAAGAGTCTGACATGACTTAGAGACTAAGCAAGCACACATCTGCCCACACACATTTGTTTGTATATACATACACACATATAATAAAAGAAGGGGTATAGGAAAGATATAGTTACTTCTAAGAAAACCAAATACAAAATTTAAATGAAAAATATAATGTATTTAATAAGATAATTCACATAATTTTTTTTCTGGAAAATTGAACACTGTAGAACAAAATATCAGTCAACTTGAAGACAAGTAAATAAAAATAATCAAAACTGAGGAAGAGAGGAAAAAATTATAAAACAACAACAACATAGACTCAGTAACCTATGAAAAAATGTCAAAAGATCTTTGCATGAAATGTTCCCTTGCTATCTCTAATTTTCTTGACGAGATTTCTAGTCTTTCCCATTCTGTTGTTTTCCTCTATTTCTTTGCATTGATTGCTGAGGAAGGCTTTCTTATCTCTCCTTGCTATTCTTTGGAACTCTGCATTCAGATGCTTATATCTTTCCCTTTCTCCTTTGCTTTTCATTTATCTTCTTTTCACAGCTATTTGTAAGGCCTCCTCAGACAGCCATTTTGCTTTTTTGCATTTCTTTTCCATGGGGATGGTCTTAATCCCTGTCTCTTGTACAATGTCATGAACCTCCGTCCATAGTTCATCAGGTACTCTATCTATCAGATCTAGTCCCTTAAATCTNTGACTGAGCGACTGAACTCAACTGATCTCCAAGTAAAATAAAAAGTTAGGTAGTATAATGTTAAACCAGTTCAGCACAGCACAGCCCTCCCATTTCCTTCCCTTTCCTGCTAGTGGGAAGGAAATGAAAGTAGTTCCCTGCCTGCTGCTTTGTTCTGGGTGATTTGCTTTACTGCTCCGTCCATTCAGTGTCTATTTCTTCACTCATCTCTTTGTGAAAAGTTGGAGTGGGAGGGGGCCTCCCTGGTGGCTCAGTGGTAAAGAACCCACCTGCCAGTGCAGGAGACACGGGTCCAATCCCTGATGCGGGAAGATCCCACGTGCCGAGGAGCAGCTAAGCTGGTGCACCAGAACTACCGAGCCTGTGCTCCAGACTGGGAGCCACAACTGCAGACGCTCGTGCGTTCTAGAGCCTGTGCTCTACAGCAAGAAGAGCCACCACAGTGAGAAGCCCGAGCACTGACGTAAACAAACAGATGCACATTTTTTGAAAAGTTGGAGTGGGAGCGTTTAAGANGAGTCCAATCCCTGATGCGGGACGATCCCACGTGCCGAGGAGCAGCTAGGCCGGTGCACCAGAACTACCGAGCCTGTGCTCCAGACTGGGGGAGCCACAACGGCAGCAGCTCGTGCGTTCTAGAGCCTGTGCTCTACAGCAAGAAGAGCCACCACAGTGAGAAGCCCAAGCACTGACGTAAACAAACAGATGCACATTTTTTGAAAAGTTGGAGTGGGAGCGTTTAAGAGCAAGAGTGCAGATTGGTGGAGA
This sequence comes from Neotragus pygmaeus, assembly GCA_006410875.1. NCBI lineage: Eukaryota > Metazoa > Chordata > Mammalia > Artiodactyla > Bovidae > Neotragus > Neotragus pygmaeus. The sequence continues at coordinate 169,344 of SJYV01024372.1, read as the reverse complement.
TAACCATATAAAATTTAATTCTGTTTTTAGTCTCCTAAGCCATAGCAAGGAACAATCATAAATTCCTCTTTTTTTTTTTGCTGTGCTAATTGGTCTGTTCCAGCTGAAAGTTGGGGTAGTCTGGGGAAAAGAGTCCGAAGCACACGGAAGGGAGGACAGGTTCAGCTCTGCAACAGCAAGCCGTGTGACGTGGGGCAGCTACTTTCCTCAGTGTCCTCTTGTATTAAAGAAAGGAACTCAATTCAGTTATCTCGGGGTACCCCTTCCCATCTAATATGCTGGTTTCTTTGCCGTTTTCTGTCCAGCAGCAGCAGCGATGGGTTTAAGGTTGGGATCAAGCTAATATACTCTAAAGTGAGTCTGTGTACAATGAATCTGTGTAAAGTGAATTTCACAGATTCCTTTCTGCATAATTCTTCCTGTCCTGTTCTGTTTCCCCTACTTATCTCAGGACTACATGGTCAATGTAACGGAAGAATTCCTGGAGTTCATTTCAGATGGAGCGCTGGCCATCGAAGTGTGGGGCCACCGGTGTACTGGGAACGGCAGCTCCATCTGGGAAGTCGATTCCCTGCACGCGAAGACGAGAACGCTGCATGACAGGTGTGTGCTTGGCTGAGGGCTTCAGGCGCGGGGTCAAGGCTTGCACTTGGGCAGTAGTTGAGAATTAGGACTCTGTGAGCCTCTTTCCTGCTTTGTGAGATGGGAATGATGAAAGGAACTACCAGGTTTTGGAAAAATTCAATGGGGAAAGGAACATCTTTTCAACGAGACTGAAACATCTGGGTATCTACTTGGGAAAAAACAACCTTGATCTTAATTCACCTGATTCCACAAAACTTAATTGGAGATGGAGCATGACTTTAAATGTAAAAGATAAAACTGTATAGCTTATAGAAGAAAACAGGAGGGTATCTTCTTTTAAAGTTGATTCTTTGCCTCTCCCATGACCCAGCAATCTTCCTTGTAGGTATTTACCCAAGAAAAAATGAAAGTGTAAGTCCATAAACAGCCTGGTACATAAATGTTTATGGTAGTTCTATTCATAATGTCCCCTGAACTGTAAACAACCCAGATGTCCTTCAGTGTGAGAATGATGAACTGTGTTAGTAGTCACACAATAGAATATTATTCAACAAAAAAAGGGAAAAGGACTCTGTCCCACTCTTAGCCATTTGGACGAATCTCACAAACATTGTATTGAATCAGAGAAGCCAGAGCTAGAAGAGCACACTACTACATGATTCCATTTATATGAAGTTCTTGAACAGACAAAACTAATCTGAGGTTATACGGCTGCTGTGAATGGTGTGGGAATTGAGTGGGAAGAGGCCTGAGCAAGCCTATTGTGGTCATGGGCAGACAAGGGGCACAGATGCGTGCATTTGTCAAGACTCATCCAGCTCTACACTTGAGAGCTAGACAGTTCACTGTGTCATACCTCAGTAAAATAATTTAAAAGATCCTATACCATAGGAGGTTGTTTTGAGAGCTAAATAGGAAAATAATCTGTGATACACATAGCACAGTGCCTTACACATAATAAATGCTCAGTGACTAGGGGCTTCTTCCTANCAGTTCACTGTGTCATACCTCAGTAAAATAATTTAAAAGATCCTATACCATAGGAGGTTGTTTTGAGAGCTAAATAGGAAAATAATCTGTGATACACATAGCACAGTGCCTTACACATAATAAATGCTCAGTGACTAGGGGCTTCTTCCTATTGCCAATAATGTGTTTGGTTAATAATGTCATGGATGTGACTTTCCTGAGGCTCCAGTGGTTAAGAATCCATCTTCCAGTGCAGAGGACGTGGATTCAACGTTGAGAGGCAACTAAACCCAGGAGCCACAAGTAGAGACTCTGTGAAACTATTGAGCCCAGGTGCTGCAACCAAGAGGCTTCCCAGGTGGCTCAGTGGTAAAGAATTCACCTGCCAGTGCAGGAGATGCAGGTTCGATCCCTGGGTCAAGAAGATCCCCTGGAAGAGGAAATGGCAACCTACTCCAGTATTCTTGCCAGGATCATCCCATGGACAGAGGAGCCTGGCAGGCAGTACAATCCATGGGGTTGCAAAGAGTTGGACGAGATTGAACATTCATGCATGCTGCAACTAAGACCCAACAAAGTCAAATAAATAAGAATAAATAAATGTTAAAAGAATAATGACTTGGTTGTTTGCTGGGATGTGTTTCTGCAGGTGGAACGAAGTTACTCGCAGAATAGAGATGTGGATCTCCATCCTGGAACTGAACGAGCTGGGGGAGTACGCCGCCGTGGAGCTTCACCAGGCCAAGGACGTCAACACAGGTGGCGTCTTTCAGCTCAGACAGGTACTTGGTTTGCCTCAGCTTGCTTCATGCTTTCTCCCTGTCCTACCATCACAGACAGTTTCTGGAGCTCTCTAGTTCTTTACCTCTCTGTTACCTCATTCTCCCCCACTTTCCTTATCCTCTTCGCCTGTCCCTCACGGTTCCCATTACTGGCACCCATTTCTGCATCGCACCCCCACCTCTGCAGGGTCATTCCCGGAGAGTCCAAGTCACAGTGAAGCCTGTCCAGCATTCCGGGACACTGCCACTCATGGTCGAAGCCATCTTGTCCATCTCCATCGGCTGCATCACTGCCCGGTCAACCAAGCTCCAGAGAGGGTTGGACAGTTATCAGGTGAGACCAACAGGTTTGAAATAGAGTTTAATGAAGATTGGTTAATACAGAACTAAGGCAGTCCTCTTTAGGAATATAACTAAGCTCTTTGCCTTAAGCATGTATCTGCCCCACTCCCACTCATTCATATGTCCATCCGTTGCCTTTTACTAGGTTTAAAATCCCATATTGGCTTAGTGCTGCATAGTAATAATTTTATCTATAAACACACGTTGACGCTATTGTGCTCATTTACTTTAGGCAGGTTTTCTTTTACATCAGGCCCAAATTATGTTGGGTATGTGACATTGCTGGCTTTGGCCTGATTCCACTTTTATTAATATAAAATTGCCCCCAGATGNGAATGGAGTAGCCATCATGGTCAACAAAAGAGTCTGAAATGCAGTATTTGGATGCAATCTCAAAAACGACAGAATGATCTCTGTTCGTTTCCAAGGCAAACCATTCACTATCACAGTAATGCAAGCCTATGCCCCAACCAGTAATGCTGAATTAGCTGAAGTTGAATGGGTCTATGAAGACCTACAAGACCTTTTAAAACTAACACCCAAAAAAGATGTCCTTTTCATTACAGGGGACGGGATGCAAAAGTAGGAAGTCAAGAAATACCTGGAGTAACAGGCAAATGTGGCCTTAGAGTACAGAATGATGCAGGGCAAAGGCTAATAGAGTTTTGCCATGAGAACGCACTGGTCATAGCAAACACTCTCTTCCAACAACACAAGAGAAGACTCTACACATGGACATCACCAGATGGTCAACACCGAAATAGAAGCTAGCATTCAGTTCAGTTCAGTTATAGCCTATAAACCTAATGTACAGGAATTAGTAGAAAATGAATCATAGTAGCAACCTTCGTGTAGTAACTCATCTTCCTACATTGTGATTTGGAGACAATGTACTGAGTAGATTACAAGGTCAGAAAGAGCAGACACTCTAAATTTAGTCAACATAAATTTCATGATAATGTAGTTACAACAAACAATGTTGTGATGGTAACTGCAAATAAAGGTGTCTGGGTGTTCACTTGGGGGGGGATTGAAAAAAGTGAGTGCGGTAAAATTAGTGTTAAATTAATCCCCTCCAAGGGTAAGAGGTTGTATCTAATGGAAATAAAATTAGCTTATTTTAAAAATAATACATAGATTATTTTAAAATTATTATTATTTTATTTTAATAAAAGATAATTAGATTATTTAAAAAGAAGTTGATACACATCTCTATGCTTTCCTACGACTAATTTATTCCATAAAGTCAATGCTTTGCTCTAATTCTCTATTCAACAACCTTGCGATATGTAATAAAAGGCTGTGACCCATTTATACAAGAGTTATTTGTTATACGGTCAAGTATCTTTACCATGATTGATGTCATGATGACACAGTATTTATGCTTATAAATTTGTACTTCTGAAATTTAGTTAATCTCAATCAGTTCTCCATTACTTGACAAAAAAGTTGCTAAACCTGAAACATGATGGCTCCATGAATACTGTCCAAAGCAAAAAGCATCCACTTCACCTATCACAAAGATTCATCAGAAAAAAACAAATAAACTTGAGCTGCAATATCAACAAACCAACAATGCCATTTTCCACTTTCAATGAGGAAAATATTTCTGAGTTTCCTTCAAGATTCTCTGAATAATCTATTTTATAGTTTGGACTGTGCATAATTCAGGATAAAATGCAAACACTGATAACAACAGCAATAGTATCAGTTTATACTCCTGAGATTAACTTTTAGAACCGTCCTGTGACGTATTATTTCCATTTTCTAAATGAAGAAAGTGAAACAGAGAGAGATGACCTACCTCAAGTCATACAATTGTTAAATGAGAGAATTAAAACTTAAAGTTTATCTGAGTAATGTTCATAGACATGGTTTCAACCACTATGCTATACTTTTATCCTATATATTCCTAAAATATTTGGCTTAATGAAAGTAGAAATCATAATTTCAGATATCTATAGCTACATGACCAAATTCTACTACATTAACTATTTCATTTCTATATTTTAGATTCTAAGAGGTACAGTTAAAACACTGTGAAGTTTTAACACAGTGAAGCACAGTGTGTCATACTGTGTAAGTGAATAAAACATGCATTCAGTTAAGTGTATCAATTTAAAAGCTTTAAGAATAGCTATGAAAATACTAATAGATACCTGTTAATACCCATAATGGTATCCTTAAATTCTCCGTCATATATATCATTCAAGATGTTTCAATAAATATATTAAAAATTTTACTGAAAACTTACTTTGCAACCTCCGTGTTGGGCTCTCTCCATGGAGTTGTCGTCGTGGCATATATGGCGAAGGATGGGGAAGTGGCAATGAAGAAACATCATGAGTCTGAAGTTTGTACCAATGTGGCTCATCATCTAATAATGCTGTTTCTAATTCAATTAAAATCTGTAAAGCCAAGAGAAAAAGAATTGTCATATGACAATAATATAGAAATTTTCTTAAATGATTTCATTATAATAGTAATGTTGTTAGGTCAAAAGCAAGATTATGCAGTAGAATTGCCCATATGCTCAACACTAGTTAAATATATAAATATTTATAACTCATTGACTTAATAGCTTTATATATCTAAGACATTTATTTTGTAGCTCTTTGAACCAAAGAGCTGTAGCAGACCCTCTACTAGAGGCTGTTAAATATGACATTGATGAGATGTTCAAATGGCATCACTGACTCAATGGACACGAGTTTGAGTAAATTCTGGGAGTTGGTGATGGACAGGGAGGCCTGACATGCTACAGTCCATGGGGTTGCAAAGAGTAGGACACAACTGAGCGACTGAACTGAACTAAAAGAGAACTTATTACTAAATGTCGGTAAATATAACTAATATGTGTATACTGTTTTACGGTTTAAAAAGCATTTCACTTACATTCATTAGCTTAACCTTTACAAATTCTGAAACGGGGATATAAAAACAAATTAGAAATGCTTACTGTGTGTTAAGAACCATGTCATACATTATCTTAAATCTTGGGTAAAACTACTAGGTTGGTCTTATTAGTCAACTTTTTACAGATAAGCATACCAAGGTTGAAAAAGATTAAAAAATTTATTTAAGTCTGTATTGCTGGTAAGTGAAACAGATGCAATATAAATCAAAGACTGTCTTACTTAAAAGTCGGTTTAATGTATCATGATACTAAGAATTCAAAACAGGAAAGGAAAAAAGAATGGATTTTTAAGTAGTTCAGCAGTAAAGAATATGGATGAGACATGGGTTCAATCCTTTGGTTGGGAAGATTATTCCCTTGGAATAGGAAATGGAACCCACTCCAGAATTCTTGCCTGGAAAATTCCATGGACAGAGGAGCCTGGCAGGCTACAAGTCTGTGGAGTTGCAAAGAGTCAGACACGACTAAGCACACAAACACATCACATCATCACATATTATAATATGAATATATAATAAATTTGAAAAGGAAATCAGTCCACAGAAATAAATGATTATTTTTATTATCTTTCAAAGTCATGCAAATATGACAAGGTCTGTTTTTAAGAATATGAGAACTGTTATATAATGATAAATCACTATATAGCTATGGGAGGTAAAAAAGTAAAATAACTAAGGTACTCTTCATTCTTCCTAAATTGTCCCTAGGCATTTTCAAAATTATAGACATGTGTTTTAAATGGTTACACACACACACACACACACACACACACACACATTTAATCCTCACTCTAGCCCTTCTCACTCTACTGAAGTGGAAACTAAAGTGCAAATATACCAAAGTCAGGAAGTAGCAGCGTCAGGAACGCACAACCAGGCGGCAGAAGCTAGTCTCTGATTTTAGCAATTACATTTCCCTTCTTTCTGACTCTTTGATTCCTTAGCTAACAACATTCAGTTCAATATTTCTATGGATTGTTGTTTTACCCATGACATTACCATTTAATTCACTCAAGAAAATCAACTATGCTGAAAAAAGCTGAAAGCAGTTATCTTAGTATGTTAATGGTGGGAGAACTGCCTCTCATCTGTTCCCTTCAATTCTTCCTCTACCTTTCAGATAGAAATATTTTCTCAAGTATATATGAAATCAAGTCATGCTCTTTCCAAGCTGTCATTTGTTCCCATTATCTACAGGATAAAATCCAGCCTCTTACTATGTTACATGAACGGATACAATCAGATGTCAGTTTAGCTTTCAAGTCTCACTTCTTACCACGTTCCTTTCAAATTTCAATGCAGTTGTCCAAGACTCCCATAACTCTAGGATCTTGTATTCCCTCTGCAGGAACTTTACTCCCTCTGACTTCGCTAAAAACTTTACTCCCTTTGACTTTTCTAGTTTCTTTGTGGAGGCTTCCCTGGACCACTTACTTCCCCTTCCCTGTACAGCAATTTTGTATTCCTACTGCACTTTCCCATAGAACATCTGTCATGCTATGCTATAATTGTTCATTTACTTTTATGTATTCCAGTGGATTTTAAATTCTTTAAACAGAGGAATATACCTTGTCTGCCTCTGAAACCTCAGTCCCTAAATTTATCCATTTATCCATGGATAAATGATTGAATTATATTGGTACAACTGGTTTAGTGAACTAAAAGGATATACTATAAAAGCATCAATAAGTTTTTTTCTTAAACAGCAGCTAAATTCATTCTGTTAAATTATGTTTACTTTCTCAGGTATTCAAAATATAATATTTTACTGACAGTCATATAAACAAGAATATTCGGGATAACATGAATAGTCTAAGCTTTAAAATAGTTCCAGATACCTCTCCTAAAAATTCACTTTCTTCTTCTCGAACTCGAGCTTGATCCCAAAGGGTAATCTCCAGCATTCGTTCCCGAAATTCTCTTCGGTGGACTGGAGAATAAATGAATGTTTGGTTCCATTTGGGTTCCAAAGTTTTCTTCACTGTTTTAGTTCTTCTCTTGTTTTTGTCACTACGAAGAAAACAAGAATATATGAACTTACAAAAACCTTAATTTTAACTTTTGCCCTAAAATGTATTAATTTAAAATTTCGCAGGAAAGAAGTAAAGTTTTCCCATAAATTTGTCATATATTAAAAATATTGTAATCTTCAAAATTACTATTAAAATATAATAAAGGCACAATATTATGTAACTGATTTAATAACAGAATATTACAATAAATATGAAAATTTTCCATGATAGATAATTTAAAACAGTCTTTCACAAATTCTAAATAAAACCAGACTAAAGAATATTTAACTCTCTTTTATTTTTTTAAACACAGTGCCCTACTGGAAAGCTTTAAAATGGAAATCAGTCTATTGGCTACATACACTATTACTTTGAGTATTTGTACATACGCAAATTCTATACACAGTATTTGCAACCAACATACTATCCACTGAAACTACAGAAATTCTTTGTACAATAACTAATAAATTGTTATGTTCACACCTTTACATCCATGCAGTTAAGCTAATAAGCAATTGTAATTACATATTCTCAATTTTCTTATATATCCACACTTGCTCATTTGACATTTATAGGTCTTTATAAACATAGTAAAATTATTTCTGTGTGAGGTAGCTGCTATAGTCTGGGCTGAAAATCCAAGTTTGCCATCCTGATCGACAGAACTTCCAGTTCAGGGGCTTTCATACTTTTTTCTGCTGCATATTTCTATCAAATTAATGTTTTTGATTATGCATTCCATTATATACACATATATTTATAAATTATATGCATGTATTACTTGCAGGCATATAATTGAATATAATATGTTATATTGCATCCATTGGTAAATATACAAAAATAGGAATCAAAAATAGATGAAAATAAAAAGACAAATATTTCTTTCTGAACTCCACTGAATTGTTTCGTACATTCCCTGGGTACATCCATTCTTTTCGGAGATCACTACTTTAGCTTATTAGAGAGGATCAATGGCTGAATAGGAACAAAGAAAATCATCAAGGAAGGCAATGTTAAGCCATCAGAAGAGGCTAATTGAAGAGAGAAGTGCCATTGAACAGAAAGTGGAACTGTATTAACTTCTTCAAATTCTCTCAGCACAGCACAGTTCTAAGAGTATTGGGAAACAGGAAGCAGTTTGAACTAAGAAGGGGTAGAGTACCTCTAAATGAGAGAATCTATATGACTTCTCCTAGGTGAAAGCAGAGCTTGCTGTTTAATACAAGGGCTTCCCAGGGTGTGAGTGGCAAAGAATCCGCCTGCCAATGCCGGAGATGCAAGAGATTTGACTTAATGAATCAAAAGCATGTATTTAATGTGGCCATTTAAAAGCAATGTATCTTTATTAATTTCTATGGTTTCCCTAGGAAAATAACTTTGGAAACCCATGTAGGAAATCTTATCTCCATTCAAATTTATGAAAAAGAAGTGGCACTGTAAATTAGAACAAAATAATAGAGAAATAATGACAAGGAGTATGATTTATGACTGTCATTTCCTCCTTCCAAAACTTTAACAAATATTTATAAAGCATCTACTTTATATTCTATCCATAAAAGAATGAATTATGACACCATGTCAGAGAAAAAAATTCCTTCCACCAACATCAGAAACAAAATATTTAGATGGAACCTTGCCATCTAATCCAAGAATGGTTTATACTGCTTCCTATGACCTGTGGCTTTTCTTCCAAAAACAAATAATTCAAACTAAAAGCACAGTCCTTTATTCATGTGTAAAAACTTATGTCAACAGAATAAAAAAGGTTGAGGTGATAAAGTAGCTATGTGAGTTAACCGGAGAATTCTGTTTTCTACTATGGATAAAATCCTGACACAACTCTGTTAACAAAGTGAGCAACAAACTTGCCTAACTATTCTTCAAATTCCTGACAACTGACAAGAAAACTCAGCTGAGAGATAATCTGAGAAAAAAATTTCAAAACTTTCTCAATTTTTTGCTGTTGAGAAAAGATAAAAATTCTATATTGGGGAATACAAAGGAGTCTTTAAAGGGATTTTCTCATCCATCTGAGCTCTGCTCAGAAAGTGGGAAGAGGCATGAAAAATAAACTAAAACTAAACAGACAACAAAAAAAACAATCTGAGAGACTTTTATCATCTTCAAAAACAAGCATTTTTCTTCAGAGCTCTAAATAAACAGAAACCTGTTGAAGTGAAGTGAAGTGAAAGTCACGTCTGACTCTTGCGACCTCACGGACTATGTCCATGGAATTCTCCAGGCCAGAATACTGGAGTGGGTGGCCTTTCCCTTCTTCAGGGGATCTTCCTAACCCAGGGATTGAATCCAGGTCTCCCACATCGTAGGCAGATTCTTTACCAGCTGAGCCACAAGGGAAGCCCAAGAATACTGGAGTGGGTAGCCTATCCCTTCTCCAGTGGATCTTCCCGACCCAGGAATCAAACTGGATTCTCCTGCATTGCAGGCGGATTCTTTACCAACTGAGCTATGACTTGTTATGTGCTTACATAAAAGCATATGTGGGAATGCACGATTTTCTGCAAGTTTTTATGATGGCAATCTAAGGATGCCTAGACTAGTAAACTCGCTGCACTCTGAGAAGCAAAGTGATGTGGCCTCCCCGTGAGATGGTAGATAATATGGCTGTGACATCTGTCATCCAACTGAAGTTTTAAGTTGGATTTACCATTCTAGTTATTGCATATCCTCATCTTCCCTTACAGTTCAAAGTGTATCCCTCCCCGAAAGACAATCTAAGTTGTTACATAACAATCTTCTTTAAGTAAACTGCATAAGATAAAATCATACAGCAGACAGTTTCTAATAGTTTAGGAGGCTGTGGCAACCTCACATATTTTCTGAATAATTTGTTTTACTAATTTTTTTTCCAAAATAGGTATCAAAGTGTAAGGCCTTTGTTAACTGCCTACTTGTTATTGTCTTTGTTGAGGCTACTCTTCAGATGATACTGTGGCATTCAATACTGATGATTTTAAGTTAAACCAAATAAGAGAGTGTGCAGAAGTATACAACCATGTTTAAAATCACATCTGTATCTGGCTACTTCCATCCTGAGAAAGATGACCAGACCAGCCCTAGAAACTAGGGATGCAGAAGAGCTAGGGAAGGGAAATCAGTGTACTACTTTTTTCCTTTTTCATGATGTTTATTGGATAATTTCTTTCACTTTGCATGTGTTTGATTAGATGATTTTTGATAAGCTATTTCTCCTATTCTGATTTCTCTATTTAAATCAGGGTAGATTAATAACATGCATACTGATCAGCATGGACACAAAGTAAATGACACTTTAGGAAGCTAAATCTTGGCCCAGTGGTAGAGATTCCTTAATGATATAGGTAATTAAATATAAAGCATGTTCATTAATTTTACAGAATGTAGAGAAATAATATATTAGTAAGAGAAAGTAGAAATTGTAGAGGAATATGATGAATATACTTTAGTACCATTTCCAGTTCTTTGTCTCTGTAGTTTATGTTTAAAGTGTATTTGATTTAAAGGTGCACAATTTTTAATGAGTTTTATAAGTAAAAACATACTTTATTTAAGAACCAATCCACACAATATAAAATTGATATAGAATAAAATCATATATTATAAACATTTGAAATGGGTTTTAAAACAATCTCAAAGCATTTACTGTCACTATTTTGATTCCTAGGAATCATTATGCCTATGTTAAACTTTATAAGTATCTAACTGGTATGATATTTAAAAATAAATGACACAAAATCAAAACACTCCCTGCTATTAACATTTCTCATATGTTTTCAAGAATATTTACTTTTGTTTCATATCCTTACCTTCTGTCTGGAAGAAAGTAAATTTTAACATAAGGATTCCTTGGCCTCCCATCTTCCCTGGAAGGGAGGTCCTTTGCTCCCAAAATTGTAACTATTAATTGGTGACCAACCTTGTCAAACCACAGTTTTATCTGAAAAGCAAAAATATTTACTTATCAGCTTAACCATTTATTAATATAACAGAATGCTTACATTCCCAATCTTTTCCCCATTCTCTTATCCTGATATTAGCACTTAGTAAACTGCAGTTAACTTAAAAGGAGATGCTATAATAACTTCAATGAATGGAGAATTTAATTCAGATATTTTAGTTTGACAAATCTCTTGAAATTTTTGTAATCTAATTTGATAGCTTATTAACATGCACATAATAATTGCACTGCTATAATAAGGACTTTATATAGGATTATTCTGTGTCTACATTTATGCAGGAATCACTGTAGTTCATTTTGGTTCCCCTACAATACTGAGTTCAGAATAAGTGCTCAAAATGAACTGAACAGATAAGTTGCTCATATGGCATTCCTGGGAATATTTTCAGCAAATGTTTTATGTTATATCACAGCAAAGATCTTTCAAAGATTGTAAGTAACTAGGAATTACTAGAAGATTTAGTAAACAGACTGCTAAAATTTGTATTTAAAACTATAATAAATTCATCTTTTAAAGCTTTTTATACATAGTCTCTTTTTCATTTGTGAAGCAAATGTATTCATCCTTAGAATAAAAGGGTATATTTTATAATTCAAGATGAGAAAATTAGAATAATTTGCCTATGTCATAATTAAGGATTAGATCTTCACATCCAGCTGTTGAATTCATTAAACTTAACAACTGTCACCTCCCACACACATCTCACACTCCCACACCTAGTTATGATGACTATGATTCTGATTCACATTTGGTTCAGAATTTAGCACATCCCTGGCCACTATCTTCAAACTGAAATTGAATTGGAAATTTGGAGCTTGGGGAAAGGTTCTGTTTACATAATATGCATATTTTATTTTCAATGGTTTGATTTTTTTCTTTTAATTTGGATGCACAATGTTTGCAGCCGCTTGGAAGACTTAAATATATATCTCATGTCAGTCTTTTCCTCTCCACTCCAAAGCAGACAGTCAGGGCTGGGCCAAGCTCTAGGCTATATACATAAGACCATCCACATTAAAAAAATATACAGATAAATATATATATGATATGTTAGTAGTTCAGTTCCAATTTTGACATGGTGTTGTTGAGTCCCTCACTTTATATCCTAAGAGGATGAGAGGCCAAGCAAGAATTTTGAGTCAGAAGACTAATGGCCCAGAAAAGTATATAAAATTATTTATACTTTTTTGTTTGGTTAAATGAAATTAGTCCTCTTATAAGAATAATTATTAGAAATGTTTAAATTTTACAAATGGTAATACTACTTTTTATATTAAATCCTTATGTTTAATGCAGGTATTATTATCTTGAGGCTCTATAACAAAAAGTTTTTTGAACTGACTTGCTAAGTACAGACCCTAGTCAAGTGTTTTTCAAAGTGGTTCATAAAACTCTTGCAACAGTATTATCTGACTCATCTGTTTAAAAGTTACAAATTCCTGTGGCCCACCTTTCAGCTACAGAACCAGAATGGGGCCCAGAAAATTTGCATTTTAACAAATCCTCAGGTGATTCTCATTTCCATTAAAGCTTGAGAACCACTGCCTTAGACTAGGGAAGCAATAACTTGGAAAAAAGCATCTGATATATAAGTGAAAAAAAAAAAAAAAAGTTCAGCACCTGAAACTGATGGCAACATTATAAACTATACTCCAATATAAAACTTTTCGAAATTACTATTAAAAAAAGAAAAAAATTCAAGTATTTCTTGCCTAACAATATTAAAACAAAGATATAGATGAGAATAGATGGAAAAAAGAGACATTCAGGCAAAAGATATGAGCAGGAAGAAAAAAGTAAGAAATACAAGAGTGTTTCATACATGAGATGAAACAGATGTCAGAAAGATTCGAAGTTCCTCTAAGTTTGTGACCAAATCACACTACTTTCTATATTCTTTATTTTCTATAGCAATAAGAGCTATGACTATTTTCCATGAGGTTAAAAATCCTTCTCAGAGCATCATGACATCAATATTAGACACTTCAAAAAGGAAAAAAACTTCTGAAAGGCTACAAAATTGTTTTCCAACAGTGCATTTAAATAACAAAGAAAAACAATAAGCATTGTTAGACTAAGTTCATAATTAATTATTGGAGCAAATTACTGATTTCTGTGAGTACTTTATTAGGGATTGACACTAAACCTTTGCTGTCATCTCCACAGACAGCATTTTTACTCTTTTAAAATTATTACAGCTAAATGTTAAGATATATATTTCAAATGCTTGATAAATAGTATTATTTTTAGATTTTCTTATGCCATGAAAAACCAAAAATGTCATTTATTAATAATATTCATTCTTCACACAAGCAGATATTAGGTACTAGCTTTCATATTTTCACATTAATACTTTACAGTTTATTAAATTATATGTTACAAATATATACATATTAAAATATATAGATATGAAACACGCACACTTTGTACTGATTTTTTTGATGAAAATTATATGTCTTAATAAACTGTCAAACTGGGCATTTGATCAAAAGCCCTAATTTTCCTTTTATATTATGGGACTTGCATTGAAGTTTTTAATAGGTATCCAGCTCACAGTATCAAAACAAAATTATTTTATTTGCTAGATTACTAGTCACATTCCTAAATGTGCTTTTTAAATGAATGGTTGGAATATATCTGTTGATTTCTCAAAATAAAATAAATATATTTCCACAGTTCTAAATATGATTCTTATTTTACATCATTTTCATTAATAAAAATATTGATATCATTGTACTTGCTTTAATACAATTTTCATGTGCCACTTTTAAGTTTCCCAAGCAGACTCTGAGCACTCTAAGTAAATATTTTACACTAGATTGTGTTAACTAGAACAACTTCAATTTTTTTTAATTTAAATTAAATTAGCATTATTGAAAACCAACAATAACCAAAAAAAAAAAAAGAAACCCATGCAGCAAAGCAAGGAAAGCATAATACTACTTTTTAAAAAATGCTATATTAACATTACTTTTTGGTATAGGGGTTTCCTAATGAAAAGAGGCAAAGAACTTGTACCGAAGTATTGCAGTAAAAACAAATGGAATTATAATTACATAATGTAAACAAAATAAACCCAACACATTTTATTTGGATTGTGATTTTGTTCTATCAAAGTCATATAGTTTTCAAAAGTTGAACTTTATATATAATATGCAGAAAATTCATATTTTAGATAAGGTACAAATTTATTTGCCAGTCTCCTCAAGGAGTAATTGCTTGGAAAATGCAAGATAATGTAGATGTTAAGTGATATAATGAATGATTTAAAGAGACAGTAACCTTAGTGTAATAAAAATATCAACAGTATACAATCAGCTATTTGTGTCAATATTACAGATATAAGTGAAATCTACATTAAATGTCAACCTGAAACTTGTGAGTTTTAGTATTCAGTCCATCATATAAAATCACTAACAAAGATTGTCTCTTTAAATTTTTATTGTATTTTAATCCCCATGCAGAATTTTACAAGCTGGTTCATAAAATGATTTGGAAGTCAATAATATGGTTTGGAGCAACATACCAAATAAAGTTTTCCTACTACGCATTTTCCAAAAACATACAAATAAGGGTTAAAACACAATTTTAGATTCTATCAGGCAGACAAGGCCTTTACCTGAACCCTAGGAACAAAAGGCGTTGTTCTTCTACTAAGGCTTTGGCTCTGGTAAGCAAAATTAAAGAAAAAAGCAATAAAACAAAACCAAAAAGGACAACACGCTGGAACTAAAAGACCAAAAGTAAAAAACACATACAACTACCCCTTAAGTACATTTTTCCATGACAATATATATCTAAATTAAGTACTTCAACATAATGAATAATTTTCCCAAAACTATAAAACAGATTAAGAACTATATAAAATCGGAGAAATTTTAAATCAGATTTTTAAATGTATCAACATAACAGGAATTAAGACTGAATGTAAAACAATATAATCGGGCTCATATATTCTGAAAGAATGAATGTAAACATAAAATACGAGAGCCAAGATACTTCAGATATCATCCTTAAACACACTACATAGAAAAAAAGATAGTCCAAGAAGAAGCTAGATAAAAATACATTAAAGAATTATTAGTGAAAAGTCATCTATAGAAGTAATTATATAACTTTCCAAAGGAATATGGCTAACAAAAGTCTAAAAAATATTAGCCAAGTCAGCTTTATCATTTCTTAAAAGAATAAACACAGAAAGATAAAAGTGTGCTGAAACACACTGGATTAATTAGTTGCTTCACACTTTAAGAATCTATACAAGGAACTAGTATTTAACCATCATTTTCAGACATTTACTGTGGACCACCTGAGATAACACTGTTTAGAGCTAATCACACTTATTAATGACAATAATATTTTTCTTTTTATTTATACAGTTCTTTATATATTTTCAAGCTTTCGATAACAGTTTATTGCCAAGTTTACTGCCTAAAACAACGCTGGGAAGTAGTTGTTTTTATCTCCAGTAGGTAGATAAGGAAACAGACATTTAAAAAAAAGCCTAGACAGACTTGTCCAATCTCAAAAAGTAAGACAGTTTTAAAGGTAAATAATAAAGCTCAATTCCGGTTAAAACACTATCTCAAACTCGTGGAATAAAATCAAATTTCTTTTCTCTTCTAACTTTTTTTTTTAATCATTTTGAAACAGCTTCCGAAAGATACCACAACCATTGGAACACTGTGCCTTTATTAAGACATGCCAACAGTTACAAGAGGAACGAAATCAGATTCAAGTTTCTGGGTTTGGAAATGGCTATCAGGGCATTTATTTTTTGTTCCTTCACCAAAGATTCCATCCCATCTCTCACATTTTCATGCATGTCTCTCTTGTTTAATTAACAGTTGTGAACAGTTAAAGGTTTCAAACGTTTCCACTGCTATACGGAAACAGATAATAAGCACTAAGAGGACTGCTGTCCAAAGTAGCCATCATCAGACAAAACCTGATCATAGTTTAAGACATAATCTAAAACCCAAAGGAAAGTGAATCTGTAAAGCAGACTATCATTCAGCCATATGAGTCATCTTTATCTCCAAAAACCAAGACAGTCTCAAATCTCAATTGTCTTCCCTTTCATGAGGAGACATTTCCAAAGGAAGAAAGGAACGTTTAGATATGGAGTATGTTCCTGGTATCTGTCTGCATAGCCCTAAATGGATAATTCGCTAGCCCTTTAAAGGGTAAGGGATGTTTGAAATTCACAGAGATTAGCTAGGCATGCTGAAGAAAAGGACTAACAATTCATTTAATTTTGAAATATATCTTACTTTTCTTGCCTTCCCAACTGTCCTACCTGTTGTTGACCAAATACCTCAAGTTAATGAAAGACTTTTGCAACTAAACATTACTTCAAAACGAAAACATTTACTTTCAAAGAAATAGTGCTTTGAAATAAAGTAATCCTTTAAGGTCAACATTTTTCCATCTTCCAAAATGACCTCAAACGAGGCAACTCATAGATTTTTGAAATCAACTATCTAAAACCTATGCCAATTTAAACTTAACCTTTACGCATAAGCTTATACATTAAACTTGGCTATGTAAACATATATTGTTTTGTCAGATTATTTTAAATTGAGATGAGATTAAAATAACATGCCATTAATCATTTTAAAGTGTACAATTCAGCGGCATTTAGAGAATCCACAATGCTGTGTCACCACCACCTCCTTCTAGTTTCAAAACTTTTTCATCACATCAGAAGAGTCATGATTCAGCACATTCTGTATCTATTAAGTAATCGCTCACCATTTCCCCATTGCCCCAGTTTCTGGCAACTACTAAGCTGCTTTCTATCTCTATAGATTCTGGATATTTCATCAAAAAATGATGAAGTATTATGCATCTCATTGCAATTTGTGATTAATACGATTCATTTATTTTAAGCATGAAATGTCTGATAATATCTGTAACAATTCAGTTTCATACAAATGAATTTGAATTTGCACACTATGATTTATTTTGCATTTTTAATGTCCCTTCATACTTCATCCTGCACTACCAACTTCAGGACATTCTTCTTACATAATACTTCTAAAATAACAAGGTTTTAACAAAAAAATATAAAAGATAAAAGCTCAAAGAAAAAATTTTAATTTCTAGAAAATTTGAAAACAGCTATCAAATTTCTAAGTAGACATAAAGAATACATACCTATTCTTCAGCTACTTAGTCCCTTTAAATGGGTATATAATGGATATGTACAATATTTACAAGCTCATCACTAAAAATGGAGTCAGAAAAATATTAAAACAAAGTAACTTAGGGAAAAACATTGCAGCTATTAGTTAGCCACAGACTCTGAAGTAAAATAGTGATTGTCAATAAGAATTAATGTGTTCCTAGAGACAAAATTCTGAGTCACTTCTCACTTTTGAAATAGTTAAAGGCTATATCTTAATTTAACACTCTATCAAAAAACTAGTCAAAGGCTGAAATTAATTTTAAAATATTGAGAGAATTACAGAAGCAATCCTTCAAACAAGGAAACTGCTAAACTACGGGAGACCACAAATTTTAAAAAGAATCAAAATAAGACATTGCTGACACCGAAAAGACTAACATACAGTCCAGGTGTCAAAAACCTAAGCTCATACAGATTTTCTCACCAAACACATTAATGGCACTTTCATAGTTATGCTTGAGAATAACAACAAGCCAGCAGTACAATTCAAGCATCAAGAAATAAATGGAATAATAGTTTTAAATTCATCAACAGCTTTGTGCATGAAAGTTTAAATAATGTGATATATATATATATATCTCATATATTTTAAAAAATACCAGTCCATGAACCGACATAAATATATTAGGAAGGAAAGCTCACATAATATACAAATTATCTTGTCAGATATTATATTAGCAGACATTAACAATGTCATAATTTTATAAGTGAGCTATGGACCCAGGTAAAATCTCATCAAAAATCAAAAATACCCAAAGGTAGAACAGAAGGATATAGGAAACATAATGTTGCCTTATGACTTCCTGGGTGTTTCCCTGAAGGATGATATAAGTGGACAAATGTTTTCCCAACCTCTGCATTATTAGAGCAAACCAAAAATTGTCTCCAGTTGGCAGAAATTGGGTTAAATATAACCCAATATAGATATAAATATAAAGGAAAATGCTATATCCAAAAGGGTATCTTGCTTAGTTTTGCTGCATGAATAAAATGAAGGTAAAATTAAGTTTCATGAAGGTAAAATCCTCTGCTGTATTCTCTTAGCTACTAGTATTATAACTGATGAGGGTATAGATCTTAACATATATTACTTGAATTGATAATTGTAGTTTAATTTGTCAAAAATACGTTGGAGGAAAGTTTCGGCAAAAGATTTCAAGAATCTGAAACTTTTTTCTTTCACATTGTAATTTTATACCCAAACAAAAATTATCCTGACAAAAGAATTTTGTCCTAACAAAATATGCAAGATTTATATTTAAGGATTTCCATGGCATCATTATTTAAAATACTATAAATTAGAAACAAGCAAGATATCCTATAATAGCAAATTAAGTTAAAATGGGGTATTAAATAAGAATTAAAATCATTTTAGGATGAATTTTTTTAAAAAGGAAAAAATATATGATACATTGAGTAAAAAAAGAAGTTTTAAAATAGTATACACAGATTTATTATAGTTCTGTTTAAAAATTTATCTGTATGTGAATGATTATGCTTTAGTGGCAAGAATATAGGTGATTTTAATTTTTTATTTATCTGTGCTTTCTCGATTTACCAAAAGAAATATATATCATATTTATAAACATTATCTTGCTGGAACACATTTCGTCTAGGTCATAAAAAATGATAAAACGGAACACATGTTAAATTATATAGATTTTAAACCATTATTTACAAACACGAGTACTATATACATTTGAGTTTATGTTTTCCCCAAATATTTAACAGTCTTACCTTTCTACCAAATTCACTTTGAACCATGAGGAAAAGTAGTTGAATTTGAAATCTGTCTAAATGCCACACTATGAACCCTCTGTTCCTAGTTCAATTTCTAATATAACCTTGAGATTTCAAAAGAGGCAGCAACAAAGTGGTACTTACTTATTATGGGAGTCTAACTTCCACTCCCTCGTCCACCAGCTGAAGCTAACTAAGTACACACACACACACACACACACACACACACACACACACAGATTTAATATATACTGGCACCATCAGCCACTCAGTGCTTTATTTATAGATGAAGCTAAGGGAAGCCATGATTAAAAATTAAAAGCTAACATTTACTAACACTTTCTAAAATGGTGGAAGAAAATGCACATATACTTGTAACCATAAATGTCAACATCTGTGCTGCCAATGTATGTAAGAGAATAAGTAGAAAGATGCTACTTATTGTGGAAAATGGAAAAAACACCACTGTCCTCAAATGAAAAAGTTCACTCTGTTTATGAAAGAGAAAGGAAAAGAAAATAATAAAAAGAAGAAATCCATTTTAGTAAGACATTTACAATCTTCTAATAGTATTTCATATTCTGTTATTTTCATTTTTGTGATCAAAGTAATCTCAGAACAGATGTGCCTAATGACTTTTACTATGTTATTTCTGCTTATACTTCCTGTATCTTCATCTAATTAATGGAAACTCTTAAGAAAAATCAAATACTTCTCCTTCTCCCAGAAAAGAAAAGGACAAAATCTGTATCTAATTTAACAAAGCTAGAAATTCCTTTTAAATTAAATCAAGAATAGTTTTGCTTTTAACTATAACAGTAACAATTATCCAAAATTCAATGTCTGAATTTTAAGAATCTAAAGAGTTCTTAATACTCATAAAATTTCAGGCTAGTAACTCATCAGAATTACTATCAATATTAATCTGTTTGTTTCTAAAATATAAGTGGATAAATTTTAATATTTTTAAATGGTTTGAAAGAGAATGACAACTTTAGAAATTAATAAAATGTGAGGGCCTGAATTTGCAAAGCTCTTCTAATATGAGTGTATGATGGATAACTTTATTTTTAACTTTTATTATAAAATGTTCAAATTAGGGGTCACTTAGTAAGAAATCCACATGATATACTCAGTAATCTATTATATATTTCCCCATTTTCTTAGCTGAGCGAAAATCATGACCTTGAATTTTGGAATAATATTACTCACTGAAAAACATTTTAGATAGCATCACAAATTCTAATTCCCACCAAATTCCAGAAAAGTCTAGCTCTAATAAAGAAAGCATTTTGTTAGATAATTATAATTGAATTTAAATTAATTAAAATTACTAAGAATGACAAAGTTGATGGTGAAAAGCACAATTATATTCTAAATAGGACTTGGTTCACAAAAAAATGGCATCATCTAGTAAAAATACTACTTGATATCCCCAAAAGAGAAATTAACCTAGTAATTACATACTGAAAGTTGTCCAGATAGGAACTGTGGCACATCCCTCAACATGCCAGGACTCATGGGAGATGTAACAGAAATAGAAGGACGATCCATTTTTTGAGATTCGAATGAGCTAGAACCTGAAATGGCAATTATAAAGAATAACAACAATGACTCTTCATTAGTATTTAATAATCTTTACCATATATCTTGTTATTTTTAATGCCTACAAAATTCCATTATATAGACCTTTTTCTTAGCCACAATGTTCTAAATATACTTAAAGGTTTCTTTAAAAACGTAAGTGTAGCTTAGGGATTCTTGAAAGACCAAGGGTGAACCATTTTCTGTGCCAATTAGAGTAGAGATAGACCTCAGAACCTAGTTACTTCATCTGTTGTGTGTTCTAAACTCATATCTTATANAGGTTTCTTTAAAAACGTAAGTGTAGCTTAGGGATTCTTGAAAGACCAAGGGTGAACCATTTTCTGTGCCAATTAGAGTAGAGATAGACCTCAGAACCTAGTTACTTCATCTGTTGTGTGTTCTAAACTCATATCTTATAATAATATACTAGGAAATTTTAAAAATAGAAACTTAAGAAGGAAAAACCCAAGCCAAAATCTAAATTAATAAAGCAACTCAAATATGGTCAAAACTTGTAATCCTAAAAACATAATTACTAGAATGTTAACTGTGAAAAGTTTTCAGCAGTGGTTTCTAACCATATCTGGAAGAATATAATAAATTAGATGGGTAAAAAAAATTGAGGAGTTATGAAAAAAAGATATAGGAGAGCAGAAAAAGCAGAACTTCAGTACCCAGAAGTTATATGTATGAATTTATTTGTATGGAGAGGAATGAACAAATTGCAAAGTGAGTAAAATGGGGCTAATGAGATACTGACAGAATTAAATGCCTGGAACTCTGGGCTACAAATTTTGGCACTAATAAAATATCCATGCTAAATTTTTATGAGTTAGGTAATAAAAACTGCATTTGAGGAAGATGTCTTTACCGTTCATTTAAAGTGTCTGAATTGAGCAAGATGAAAAATAGTTAAGAATAAGTGGAATTCAATAAAATATTAAAGAAAAGGAATGAATAGAAAATGGACTGAAAAGAAAGAATTGAGGCAATATCACAAAATTAGAAAATGAGGACTCAAATTAATTAGATATGCAAGATTAAGGAAAAGGGGGGACATTAAGATTTCAAGGGTTATAACCAGATATGGTCCCCTATGTCTTGTTCTGCATAGGACAGAGTGGATACTCCCTGGATGCAGAACCTTGGAGAAGTTCTGTGTGTAAAGGAATGGTTGGAGAAGTCAATTTGGAACCTGTCACAGTGACCCTGCGACACCACAAAGACATCCAGGGGGAAATGTAAAGCAGGTAACAGACATGCAGATGGGACCAAGTAGATATTAGTGTTAGAAATTAAAATATAAACTGTCACCCTAATTGGGGTCCTAATGGATAGTATTCACTTCCAGAGAGACTACAGTGCAAAATGAATGGGGAAATGGTAAGCCTTGGGATCAGAAGTAATGGTGATATCTTCATAGCATTTAGAAGTGGAAAGAATACTGCCTTTATATTAAGAAATCAGCTAAGCTTCATGTAACAGGAAGACACTTAGAACATATTCTGCAATATTCTTTAAATATCCAGGGCTGTGGGGACAATGATAGATCATTTTGATAATGTAACTTAGGACTCATGTGGCAATTAAAATTATATGAAGAGAAAAATTTACTGAGGAACTAAAAACAGAGGTTAAGGAATAGGCCTTGGAGAAAGCTACTCTGCAACTTCTAAAGCAAACAGGATTCAATCTTATTTGAGAAAGGACCCCTGCCCTAACAGAAACAATTTTGGAATTGTAGTCTAGGGGTTTTTCAAATAGCTACAATAAGATAAAGGATTCCATACTGCTTATATAATATCTGGGTGATGTAAGTGAATAAAAATTTTACCTACATCATAGTCTGCTGTGAAAATTAATATAAGTAACAATATCTAGCATAGTTCCAGGCATCTAAAATAGGAGTGATGATGATGATATCATTCTATATAATGATAATTATTATAATTATGCTAGTACTTATAATTTTATGTGATCATAATATTATTTTGGACAAAATAATTTAGCAACCAGCCAAAGGTACTAAAGCAAATATCTCATATAATCAAATTTTAAAATTTAGAGTTAAGCCATTCCAAAATGACTTGACCTCTCTGGTAAAGTTTTTCTTTTTTAAAAAAATTTATATTCATGATTATAATATAAATGTTAAAAAAAAAACCATCTATTTTAACAGTATACTGTTAACTGACAAGTGTATAAAGAATCCAGTCACTTCTCATGACCTTCATTGCAACCACCATGGTCTAAGTTATAGTTGGCTCACCACTCAGATACTGAAATAGCCTTCTCACTAGTCTCTCTGCTTTCACTCCATTTAGTCTATTTTCAACACAGCACTCAAATTGTAAAACATGTTTCTCCCCCAAAAACATCCTATGTAGCTCCTGATTTCCCTTAGAGTGAAAGCCAAATTCTTCACAGTGCCTCGTAAAATCACTGCAGCTTGGCTGCCCAAGACCTCCCCGTCCTCCCTCCTGCTGTTCTTCCCTTTGCTCACTCTTGCAGCCACAGTCTTGCTTTTTCTTAAATGCATCTTAGGCTTTCCTGGCTTAGCACCACTGAACCTCTGCCCTCTGTACCCGATAGATTGCCACTCTATCCAATCTTGCTCCAATTCTTCCGTCTCAATGTGGTCTATCCTGATCAACATATTTCAGACTGCAACCCTCCTCTCTTCCTTCACAACATGCCTTTCTATCAATCAGTCAATGAACTTAATTCATTGAAAAAAATTTGTTTGCTTAATATCTGAAAGTAGCATTGAAACACAAGTAATTTAAAATGTCTATGTAATTTTAAAATGTCTATATAATATATAAAATTTTTAATAATTTTAACTTATATTTGCTTAAGATATTTGTTTAATATCTGAAGTAGCATTCAAACATAAGTAATTTAAAATGCCTATATAGTTAATATTATTTCAATGTAAATGTCTATTGTTCCATTACTACTTTGTTAAAGCAGAACTATTACCCATTTTCTGAAAATATAAATAAGAATATATATGTAATTATTCTCTAGATTGTCCTCAGGATTCCCCACATTTACTGAGGATTAGGTTACAAAGTAGTAAATTTTAAAATTAGGTGAAATTTGGGGACAGGGTGAAATTTTGAGGAGTGAATTTACCTAACTGTGCATTTTAAATACCTTCAGTTTATAGTAATATACCTTAATACAGCTATCTAAAAAATACATGGTAGTTAAGACAGTGTAGTTTAAAAAAATCATCTTAAGATATAGACTTTTGTACTTTTTTCCACAATAACAGGAAATAATACTAAATCTTCCATCTTTATACAACTGCATACTTGATAACAGTACTATTATATTTCTTACTTTGTATTAATAAAGAGTTCATTTGACTCAGATGATGACATTTATTCATGACATTTTCTCCTAAAATAAATGAAACTTACTGGACTCCAGTTGTGTGTGTGTGCTATCAGGTATTCTAGGTATATCTCTGAAATGACAGAAAAAAAAATACAATAAATTGTTTTAAAAAGTACTAGGAACTACTATTATGACAATTATCAATCTATAACAGGACAATGCAAAATGAACAAAACTGTGTATGACAGAAGCATTATATAAATAAGGAAAAAGAAGTCATAGTACTTTATTGCTAATCAAAGTTCTCGGGGCTGACTCCTACTACTTAAAAAAATGAAAAATTACATGCATTTGGAGCAATTTATGAAAATATACAATTCATTTCCTATGTGTTTTACTAAACAATTTTCCATTCAAAAAATTTCTATACTCAAAACAAGCTAAGTTTTAGAGATATATTTTAATTATACTCTACTCTTTACATTGTACCTGCTGTTGTTCAAATCAGTAACATTGAAATTCAAATAAAATATCACCAAAATTAAAATTAAAATATTTGGATTGTGACTGAAAATTTTTTAAACATAATAATTCTACTAAGAAAAAATTAAACATGTTTTTATTAGACTTAACATAATTACTCTGGATTGCATTTACACTTAAGGTATGTACATTTTTGTTTGAGGTTTGCCTAGGATGATATATATTAATGGCTAAGCTCACTCAAAAAGTTGCATCAATAATACTTAAATGTTAAACAAAAATATGATTGGAGAATTCCTTAATACCAAAAATACATTTGATTAATTCCCTAAGATACTAGTTTAACCATATAGCAAAACTATGAAAAGGCAAAATAAAAAATAGATATAATTTCATGTGATAGATTCATTACTTTTGAAAGGAACACTTCGAAAATTAAGTTACCAACTGAAGTAATTTCCTTCATCAAAATTTCCTTCATGAACCAATTTCATCATGAAAAACTCATATAAATGACTTAAAACTAGGCATTAGTTAGTATTCTAAGAAGGAAAAATTTCCAGTTTCTACTCTGGAATACTTTTAAACCAGACATGCATTTAATAATTCACTGTCAGTTTATATATTTTTCTATTGCTTTTTTAAGTTATAGGTTTCTCTTTTACATTGGCTTAGAACACAAGCTTTTGTAAAGTAAATACTGCTGCAGTATTTCATGAGTAATTCTAACAACATAATTAAAAAGTAAACACAATTATTCATTAGATCAAGAAGGATTATATTTAAAATAATAATAAAAATGATTAATAATAATTATTATTGAAAAGTATTATATTTATTGCCAATTTAAAAAGTCAAACAGTAATTGACATTTGCTTACTTTTTATCTGTTAACTTAAAGATGTTTGTTTTTCCTTAAGAGGTTGCCTCCATCTAGAAATAGTGTGCCCTTAACCTATCTCTTTTTTTAATATTAAATCTCCATTTTGGAAAAAACATAAAATTCATAGAACATAGCTGATTCTCGTGCAATGTACAGAACCACAGATTATGAAACTTCTTTTGAGAATAACTGTTACTATAGTCCACTTCTGCTAATCCTTTAGCTATCTACTGAGTTACTAAGATAATAAAAATTATCTTAAATATTAAAAATAAAAGATACAGTCCATGGAATTCTCTAGGCTAGAATACTGGAATGAGTAGTCTTTCCCTTCTCCAGGATCTTCCTAACCTCGGAACTGAACCCAGTTCTCCTGCATTGCTGGCAGATTTTTCTACCAGCTGAGCAAGAAGGGAAGCCCAAGAATACTGGAGTGGGTACCCTATCCCCTCTCCAGAGGATTGTCCCAACCCAGGAATCGAACTGGGGTCTCCTACATTGCAGGAGGATTCTTTACCAACTGAGCTATCAGGGAAGCCCTAAGAAAAATTATAAACACCTAAATTTTCTTCCTTTGTAATTAACTACATATTCTAGCATGATCAGATAAAAAGATGTCATTTTTGATAAGGTGTTTTTAGTAAAAGAGAAAAAAAGCACTGTCCTCAAAAAATTTAGTTTTATAAAGCAATCAGATATTATTGAACTGCATATTACAAATTATAGTAGTCAACTTTATGACTTCCCAGTTGGTGCAGTAGTAAAGAATTCACCTGCCAGCGCAGGAGATAGGAGTTTGATCTCTGGAAAGAGAAGATACTCTGGAGGAGGAAATGGCAACCTACTCTAGTATTCTTGCCTGGAAAATCCCATGGACAGAGGAGCCTGGTGAGCTACAGTTCTTAGGGTCACAAGAGTCAGACACAACTGAATAACTGAGCATGCACACACAGTCAAATTTACACATGTGTAAAGTAGTCAGATCAACTCACCCAATAGGCCTTGAAACAACAAGCTCCACCTGTGGTTCAGGTTTGGATTCCAGGATGATGTTATATACTTCTTCAAATGTGGCTCCTTGCAATAGTCTTCCATTCCATTCTAGTACTTCATCACCTGTGGTGTGTGTCAGCAATGATAATCTTAGAAAGAAAATCTAACTTCACAAAATGCACTCGAAACAAATGCAATCTCAAACTGAAAAATCAATTTTGTAGAATACAAGCACCATTATGGAATAAGAAACATACTGAGAACAGCTCCAGTGGCATAAAATATGATGACCGGGATGATTAGGAAATTTCACACAAAAGGACAAGGAAAGGCCAGAGGAAAAAATTACGTAAAACTCATCTCTGTGATTTCTAGAATTGTTTTCAATAGTGTCCTATCCCTGAATAGTTGTTAGTTATTCCTGCAAGGAACCTACGTCTCCAACTTGGTGACATCATTCTTGTCTGTGATTTCTCAATAGAAATTGCAATTCTAGAATCTATCAAGATCAGTTGCCTCTTTGAAAAATGTATAACTCTGTATACTATGATTCTCAATATATATGTAGTTGAGCACTTGTCTAATCTCTTTTATGAAAAGTTTAACACTGACCATTCACTGAATCCTCTCCAAGGCATTCAAGGATCTCTTCAATAGTATCCGTTATCAAAGACATAAGGAGTAACACATTTCAGGAAAATCGTATTTATCCATGAAATTTGCTTTCTAAACTATACTGGAAGTTCTTCAAAAGAAATTAGGCTTATGGGAAACAAATTGTGCTAATCTGAGATACAGACTAGGAATATCCATCAACAAAAAAATAAGATCAGTAAATATAAAAATCTTTTTATCTACTGTGACTCAAGAACTAATAGTTACAACTTTGCATTGATGAATAAAAATTAATATTTAAGTTAAATGAACTTTTGGTTACCAGTGAAGTCACTTTTAAATGAGGACAATTTTTCATAACTACTAAGCTTAACAGTTTAAGTGTAAATAATCAAAAATTGAAACCTACCTGGTCTAAGATGTCCTACAGTATCAGCTAAACTTCCTTTTTTAACTTTGGTTATAAATGCACAGAGCCGACCTGATTCAGTCATCTTTCCTCCTACAACCTGTTTAAAAGAGGAAAATGTTAAAAAAGGCATATTGTTCAATTGAACACAGTTGAAGATTCAAGTAAAAAATAACTAGATAATTTGCAAGTTTTAAAACTATAATTTAATATGTTAAAAATAATTTTTAAATAATATAGTATTATATTAGGAACTGAATATATGTCAAAGGCAGACTTTTTACATACCCCAAATATTTTACAATTTAAGCAATCATTTGTTGAAAATGTTGCATACCTTAGAAACAATTTATAATTTCTGCCTTTATTACAGAATTCTTACTTTTGCCATTTATAAAAATATGTTACTACACAATACTACATAATTACATATATTATATTAACATTTCTAATTAGAAATTTCTAGTTATGGATGTCAAGTGTCACACTACATATTTTGTTACTTTTACTATAATTATCATATCTTCTATAAATTTTATTAGTTGGTAGTCTTTGGGGCACATTGATAACATGCATCATGATGATGGATTTTTTCCTGAGAAAATTACAAAATTTACTTAATCTCATCCAAATTAATGTAAACTTTAGACCATCTGCCTCCCAATTTTTCTGTTTCTATTAACATATATGTTTCAGAAACAGAAGAAAAACAAAGGTTAGCATTAATGTAGTGGAATCATATGTATAGCTATAAGACTAGTCTCTTAAAAATTAATGTTTTGATTCTCAGAACTGCTAATCAATCAATATATCAACTTTGAGGCAAGTTATGCCAAAAATAGTAACTAATTTCATTGACTAATTTTTTTTTCCTCGTCTCAATTGACTGAACGACACAGAATTTAAAAATTATTGATTTATTTTACTCCATGTATTTATTCCACAATTGCAGTGAATAACATTCAGCGGCAGTTCAGTTAATATTAACTACTTATTCAAATGTTTCCTTCTGAAAATTACATGTATAGACAATATGGGCTGAAATCCCTATGTAAATATATTAAAATTTTCTTGACTTCATAAATTTAGTAATAATTATATTGAATATAATAATTATTATTGAAATCTCAGAGTGCCAGGCACAGTACTAAATGTTTGTATATTGCTTTATTTAATCTTCAGTTCAGTTCAGTTCAGTCACTCAGTCGTGTCTGACTCTTTGCGACCCCATGAATTGCAGCACGCCAGGCCGCCCTGTCTATCACCAACTCCCAGAGTTCACTCAGACTTGTGTCCATCGAGTCCGTGATGCCATCCAGCCATCTCATCCTCTGTTGTCCCCTTCTCCTCCTGCCCCTAATTCCTCCAAAGAGTCTTTTCCAAAGAGTCAACTCTTCTCATGAGGTGGCCAAAGTACTGGAGCTTCAGCTTTAGCATCATTCCTTCTCCAGAGCTGATCTCCTTCAGAATGGACTGGCTGGATCTCCTTGCAGTCCAAGGGACTCTCAAGAGTCTTCTCCAACACCACAGTTCAAAACCATTAATTCTTCAGCACTCACCCTTCTTCACAGTCCAACTCTCACATCCATACACGACTACTGGAAAAACCATAGCCTTGACTAGACAGACCTTAGTCGGCAAAGTAATGTCTCTGCTTTTGAATATGCTATCTAGGTTGGTCATAACGTTCCTTCCAAGGAGTAAGCGTCTTTTAATTTCATGGCTTCAGTCACCATTTGCAGTGATTTTGGAGCCCCAAAAAATAAAGTCTGACACTGTTTCCCCTTCTATTTCCCATGAAGTGATGGGACCGGATGCCATGATCTTCGTTTTCTGAATGTTCAGCTTTAAGTCANATCCAGGTCATGAAGATCTTTTTTGTATAGTTGTTCTGTGTATTCTTGCCACCTCTTAATAGCTTCTGCTAGGTCCATACCATTTCTGTCCTTTATCGAGCCCATCTTTGCATGAAATGTTCCCTTGGTATCTCTAATTTTCTTGAAGAGATCTCTAGTCTTTCTCATTCTATTCTTTTTCTCTATATCTTTGCATTGATTGCTGAAGAAGGCTTTCTTATCTCTTCTTGGTATTCTTTGGAACTCTGCATTCAAATGCTTATATCTTTCCTTTTCTCCTTTGCTTTTCGCCTCTCTTTTCACAGCTATTTGTAAGGCCTCCCCAGACAGCCATTTCGCTTTTTTCATTTCCTTTCCATGGGGATGGTCTTGATCCCTGTCTCCAGTACAATGTCATGAACCTCATTCCATAGTCTTACTAGGTAATAATTCTCAGTATTATTATCTCTGTTGTACAGATGAAGGGTCTGAGGCTAAGAGAAGTTTAGTCGCCTAATGTCATATAGCTAGTAACCGCTATAAATAGAAGTCAAGCCAAGGCATCCCGACCTCTATACTATACTACAGTTCTAACTCTACACTGGGCATATCTGGATTTAATTCTCACCTTCATCACCGTGTTTGAGACTATGGGCAAGTTACAACACCTTGCTAAGCTTATTTCTTATCTGAGAGTCAGTAAAATGATAAAGTGCTCACATGAGTGCCAGCCACATGGCAACCACCCAATAAATGATGCACAATTTTATTTACAATCAAAATTTTCAAATATCTCTTCCTGGATTTTATACAACTACTTCTGTAGCTATGACTCAATTTTAAAACTCTCTTTGCATTTAAGTTTTTAATTCACCTTACAGATACACAATAAATCAACAGAGCCTTCTTTGGTGTACTTAACAAATAATTGTCTGGTATTTTACATTAAAATACAAATCAGCATTTACATTAAATCTCCTAACATAAGTATTTCTGAGTTTTTAGACTTCAAACATTATTCTCTTTCTCTCTCTCTCTCTCTCTCTCTCACACACACACACACATATTTTGCTATGCTAATACAAATTCTATTCCTATGTAATACATATGTTATATTTCCCACATTTGCACATTTAATAACTGAACAAAGCTATCATTTTAATAGACTTTAAACACATACATAGACTTGAAGGACAACTATAGGTAAAATAAGCTTGAGCATTGTATTTAGAATTAAAGTATATACCTCAAGTTCTATTTTCCAAAATTAAATAAATATGTATTATTGTAAAATAATGACAACTTCTTAAATGATACTTGGAAATGAAAAGGTTTTGAAAAATGAGTGCAAACATTTAGGAATTCTTGAAAATGGAAAAAAAAAACACTAAGTTGGTATAGAGTTATTATATCTTTTGCTTTTCTGATAAATCTATAAGGAGTATAGAGTATCTCACATATTTCATCACATACCTTCAAGCCAAGCATTGCTCCTGAATCCCGAGGTACACTTCCATCCTTTAAACGCTTATTTAATAAAATGCGACCAATTAAACGATCTCCATCTTTAGATGGCTGCCACGTCACAGGGTGCTGATATATTGCATCAATACACACAAAAATTAATGTTCCTTTATGACAAATGACCCTTTATTGTACAATCTAGCCAAACTTGCAATTTCCAAAGTGTTATGATTACACAAATCAGCTTTCAGTTAAAACACTGGTCAAAAATTTAATAAGATGATAAGATTATGCCTATAATCTTATTTTAATATCTCTAGTTTTTTCAAAAAATCAGTTACTTCAAATTCTAACATGCTCTGACACAATACTGAAGTTATATAGTTCTACAAAAACTGATAAATCTTAAAAATATATGCAGACTAATTATCTACATACTAAAGATTTAAAAACCATTGGCAGAAAAGAGATTCTAATTCTATGCAATTGAACTCATTTAAAAATGAGAATTTGATCTTCAAACACTTCCGGAAGACTTTGAAGGACTTTATTACAGTAAAAGTTAAAAGGTCAAGCTAAATTAAAATATGAAAACTGAAGAGAGTTTTCTTGAAATAGGTTTCTAGATAAAAATTATTAAAAATACACAGTGCTAGGTAACTTTCCAAATGAATGTATATGGGAGAAACAGGTCCAATTCAAACATGAGGATAGATTACATTGATCAATTTTTGGAGATCTCTTGACTCTTTCAGGTTTCTGAACTATTTTTTTGACAATTCAATGGTACTGTTAGACACTGTTTAACAATCTGAAAATATTAGTTTTTCTCAAGTCTTTTCTAAATCATGACACAATGCCATTATATATTAAATGTCAAATAACAAAGTAAATGATTTGTGTAATCACAGTTCCACAGTTATCTAAAAGTTAACATGCACGTCTTCATGCAAAATTTAGCAGGCAAAAGACAAGTTCCAGTAAATAACATCTATATGATAAAAAATTTCAAAAGTTTCACTATACTAAAAGCAAACAATAAATACCAAAGCAGATGACAATGGCTCTAATACTAATTGATACTACATTAAAATGCTATGACAAGAAAACAAAAGAGCAAAATGAACAGTGAAAGGGAAAAAAGAAAAACAACTTTTTCTGTGCAAACAGACCCAATTATCTCCCTTTTACCTGGGATTCAAACTATTAATAATTTAATTTTCATCCCAAGGAAAATATATGCAAGCAGTCAAATAAGCCAATCCAAAAAAATTTATTTATATTTGTGGTTTATAATAACATTATCAAGTTCTTTCATGCGACCATAAACAAAACATTCCATTGTTTCTAATTTTTATTTTCATTTACTTATTTTTTGGTATGCTATCAAACAACAAAAACAGTAAAGTAAGAAAAAAGTATTTTGGTTGATTGGTTTGTTTTGGTTTTGTTTTTCTTTTCTGCACCTTAAGAAATGCTACATTAACCCTTGAAATGCCCTGTCCTTTTATTATGTTCTGTTTGAATGAGTGACAGAGAGCAAACGAAGACCAAATGAGCAGGTTAAAAGGCAGGCTCCACAATCTCAGTACCTTATCACTATGGCTATGTTCCTCATTAAGGGTTGTGCTACTACACGTATCTACCCCAGAGTCCTTAATCTGAGGCTCAGACCATTCCAAATCCTCTTCCAAAGAGTGGCCACCAAAGTACATCATTTTCTTTTGTCTCTCAGACCTGGTGTTAGAGTCCGACAAAACTGCCTGCTCACTAGTTTTTCTTTTTCCCTTTTGACTGTCCCCTATAGATGTGGGATTAAAAAAAAAAAAAAGATACAAAAAGAAAACATGCAAAGGTGTAAATCCAAAAGGAAAAGTGAAATGATAACAGAAATTAGATAGTAAGGCCCCGCATGTCTCACCAAAGACATTGGGGATGCCTCACTGCTATGCCAAGACGTATGGTCCAACCAGTTGTGATCCACGTCGCCTGTGAGAGTCAGACAGACAAAAGAGGGAAGTAAAGGACACGGCGAAAGAAAGGGCAAAGACATAATCAACATTTTAAACTGTGTGATCCCCTCTAGTTTGAAGTACTTTATCTGTAAGCACTCACTATATATACCAAGAGAAAGCTAAGATTTCAAGTGAGTAAACTTATAGAATGCGGAATACTTATGTACTCTAGACAAATCCTACAGAACAAAACTGCTTCAAGAAGAGAAACAGCTACTAATAAACAGGAATATAGAGGAAAAAAATTACATATTTTGAAAAAAAGAAAGACTTTCAGCAATGTCTGTTACTCATGCTATTTTTTTGACACTGCCCTACAGACATGAGTTTGTTCTCTGAAGATTAAGAAGCATTTTAAAAATTAAACAGTGGATTGCTAATAACCACTATAATGAAAAATGAAGTAATTAAATGTTTCTGGAATATAGTATGATAATCTTTAATGCTGAAACCTCCTAAAAATTTTGAGTGATTAAAAAAAAAGAATTGGTTACACAAAAGATTAAATCTATATGAAAATGACAAAACAGGTTCACTCAACTTCTGTTAGTAAACATAAACTTCCCTTAAATATCATGAATTACTTGATATTATTTTGAAGCAATTTTTCAAGTTTTTTTCAGAAATCGCATTCTCCTAAAAATAAATTTTCTACTCAAATAATTTTTCAGATAATTTATGTAATTGGCAACTCACAATAAATATCCATTTCTCAAACTTATGTGCTCCTGATTTGTCTTACCTTTGGAAAAGAACTTTTTCATCTATCTGTGCACATCTTGTTAAGCTCTATTCATATTTTCATTTATTTAAAAATATTTACTAAACACCTTCATATTGCTGTGCATTGTGCTAAACCTTAAGGTAAGGGGTAAAACAATGAGACATTCAGCAGAATGGTGATAAACATAAATAAATCATCAGTGTCATATAAGATGTACAAAACACTGAAATAGTACAATAACAGTTAATTTAGATTTGGGGGTCAGCAAACACCTCTAAAGGAGTGATGTTTGAGAACTGAAATATGTGACCTGTAAAGGACAGATAAAGATACAGGCAGATGGAAAGCGAAGGAAAGCCTTCCAGGAAGAAGTAACAAGATGGCACTGTACGAAACACTGATGGGACACCAATGCGTCTGAACCAAAAAGAATGAGGGAGAATACGGTGCTGAGACTGGAGAGGCAACACTAGTCAGCTTAGAGAGACCTTCTTACACCACATTAAAGATCACAAATTTCATTCACTGAAGGATTTCAAGCAAGATGGTGACATGATCTGATTTACATTTTAAAAAGATGAATCTAAGTACTAAAGAGAGATTGGGTTGGAAGACACCATGAGTTAAAAGACAGTTGTAATAACTCACAACAGGTGATTATGACTTGAACATAGGTGATGGTATCAGACATGGTAAGTAAAAAGGAAACTGAGAGATGCTTTAGGGGTATAAATGAGAGTGTTGAGCAAGACAAGCATCAAGGATAACCCTCAGGTTTCTGACATTAATAACTAAATGGAAGTAAAGACCATTTATGAGAGGGAGAAGCACTTTTTAGTGAAGGGAAAGAAAAGAGTTACTTTGTTTCATGGAATCTGTAAGATTCATACACATCAAAATGATATAATATGTATCTTAGGTATTATTCCAAACACCTATAAGTTATTCAAGAATTCAATTAGTTAAATTATAATAAAGCTTAAAAGGAAAATCTGAGCTGGAGACATAAATTGGGAATTATTAGATCATTTGATCTAGGAATAACTAGATCATTTAGGAAGAGAGGGTAAAATAAGATACAAAGAGGACCCAGAATGAATTCTAACAGAGTCTGATTCGAGATAAAGGAGAGAGAGAGACTGAGAAAGACCATGCAGAGATAGAAAAAAGGAGGGAGGCAGAAACAGAGGTCTCCAGACCAAATAAAAACTGAGTTTCTTAAACAGGAGGAGAAAACAGCAATGAAATGATTTCTACCTGTCAGGTAAGATAAGGAACGGAAAATTATGCATTTGATTTGGCAACATTAATATAGGAAGGATGTTAGAAAAAGCACTCTGTATAGAAGGATGAAACTGAAACCAAACTGAAGTAACTGAAGAATCAAAGAAAGATGGAGTAGAAAAATTCTGTGTAGATGACTGGTTCACAAATTCCTTAAAATAACATAATCAACATTGCCCAGGGACTTGTTAAAAATGCAAATTCTTGGGTACCACCTAGATTTAATCAGATATTCTGCAGGTGTTTTAATAAGAAATTCTGTAGCCTTTGTTTTAACAGGCCACCAGGTGATTATGATCTTACTGTTGGAGAACAACAGGAGACAATTCTTTTGAGAAGTTTATTTGTAAAGAATGATAAAGCTGTACTAACATGCCCAAAGTTCAACTGGTACAGAAAAAGAACCCATTCTTCAACCTGTAAACTAGAGAAGTGCTTCCCTATCCTTTTCATGGCGCAAATAGACAATTAAAGAGTTTACAGCTACCCTAAACCCTGAGCATATCTGAATCTCAGAAAACTTATAACTTTCAAAATACATTATTGTTCCACAATAAAGCACTGATAAATCTCTGAATTGGAATAGAGATGAAAACCATAAATGAGCATTTTTGACCGGTTTATGTGAATATGTAAGAATTCAGCTTGCAGTCTCACTTCTTTCCCTGTGCTTGCAAACTACTGAAATTGCAGAAATAGTTTTTCCAAGAAGTCAGGCATGCAACCATTTGAAGCTAAACTGAAAACATGTGACTTAAAAAAAAATCGTCACAAATGGTAAGCCATCAGTAAACATTTCTTACATGAGTAAATATTAGTGTTACTTTAAAAATTAAATAAGGTTATCAGTGTAAAACATATAGAAAATAACCCTCAGGACTGCTAATATTTAGATAATACTACTTATCACTTACTATTCTTATTGTATTTAGCTTCAAAGGGCAGACGAAGATAATAAAATGTTTTTCCTTTAGTAGCAGTACAAAAATGTATTGTTTAACTTTCTAGCTCTAGAACAAGACATGGAAGACAAGAGGACCAAGAGAAATTTTAGAATGTTTTGAAAAATGACTGAAATTTAAAAATCAAACGGATGGATTCAACAGCAGAATGGAAAGGGCAGAGGAACAACAGTGAACTTGAAAATAGAACAGAAATTACACAATCTGAAAAACAGAGAGAAAACAGTAGAGTAAAAAGTAAAATAAACAAAGCCTCAGGGACTTTGGGGTTTATAATCACATAATTAAAATAATGAAAGATTCACGCCATCGTAGTTCCAGGGTAGGAGAAAGATGGAGTTGGAAAGTATTTGAGGAAATCATGAATGAAAATTTCCCAAATTTGCAAAACATGTAAACCTACTAATTCAAGAAACTCCATAAGTCTCCAAACAAGAAATATGCAAAGAAATTTGTGCAGAGATACATCATAAACAAGTTAGAAACTAAAAACAAACTGTTTTGTTTTGTTTTGTTTTGGAAATCACCAAGAAAGAAACAACACATTATCTAAAGGGGAAAAACAATTCCAAAAACAGTGATAAATTTTCTCATCAGAAACCTTGAAGGCCGGAAAGAAATGTCACAGCACTTTTCAATTGTTGAAATAAAAGAATTGTCAACTCTGAATACAAAACATGGTGAAATATCTTTCAGAAATGAATGAGAAATAAAGATATCTTCAGACAAAAGAAAACAAAGAGAATGTGTCACCAGCAAACTTACCCTAAAAGAATAGCTAAAGGAAGCTGTGGAAACTAAAACAAAGCAAACAGAAGGAACCTGACAATATCAAGGAGGAATAAAGAACACGGTTAAGTAAAACTATGGGTAAATACAGTAGGCCACCCTCCTCTTTAGTTTTCCAAATTATGTTGGCATTTGAAACAAGAAGTATACATCCTCTGATATGCATTTCAACACACATAGAAGGAATAGGTAAGATGATTACATTATACGAAGGGAAAGGTAAAAGAAATTAAAGTATGTAAGGCTTCCACTTTTCTCTCTGACTAGTAAAATGTCAATAGCAGCAGGATGTAAGTTACACATATGTAATATACAGATTCTTTACCAGTTGAGCCACCATGGAAGCCCCACAGTACCTACAGCAACAACTAAATAAAATTCTTTGCAAAGAAATACACTGAAAAACACTACAGATGAATTAAAATGCAATTTTTTTTAAAAGTTCAAATAACTTATAGATAGCAAGAAAAAATAAATAAAAAAACAGAAGGAAGAAACAAAACAAAACAAAAAAGGCAAACAAGAAAAATGCAGACCAATCTCTTCATGAATATAGACAAATCCTTAACAGAATATTAGCAAATGTAATTCAGCAATATATAAAAATATTTATACACTCTGACCAAATGGGACTTATTGCTGGCATGCAAGGCTGGTTGAATATTAAAAATCAGTGTAAGCTGTCATATAAGTTAAAAAAAAATCATGATCCTATTAATTGGTAAAGGAAAAAAAAAAATCACAAGAAAAACAGAAAACAAGAAATGAGGAGAACTTACTCAAATAAAGGACATCAACCAAAAACTTAAAGCTATGATCATATTGTACTCAAAGGCAAAAGGCAAAGTGCTTTATATGAAGAGAAATTTCATGAAAAAGAATATCTCTATTTGTAATAGTGAAAAAGTAGAAACAAGCAAAATGTCCTTTAATAGGCAAATGGCCAGGTTAATGTATGGGGGAACCATTACAATATTGTGAAGTAATTAGCCTCCAATTAAAATAAATAAATTTATATTTTAAAAAATAATTGTTGTATAACTATACCATGGAATTTTACTCAGGAATAAAGAGGAAAAAACTGTTGATACATACAACACAGATGCACCTCAAGAGCAATATGCTGAGTGAAAAACAATCACATACCACATGATTTCATTTATATAATATAAATAATAAAACTGGAGAATGAACTAGTGGTCAGCACAGGGTAGGGCTAGGAGCGGGAGGTGTTACTATAAAGAGGCAGCATAAGGAAGATCTCTGTGATGGTACAGTAGCTCTGTATCTTTATAACAGTAGTGCTTACACGAATCCATGTATGTGATAAAATGTCACAAACCCATACAAACACGTTGTTCCAGTGTCATTTTCCTGCTTTTGATATTCTTTGCACAATATCATTATATAAAGTGTAACCTTTGGGAAAACTAGGTAAAGGGCACATGGGATCTCTGTGCACTACCTTTGCAACTTTCTGCATATCTATAATTATTTCAAAATTAAAAGTTAAAATTAGGTGTTGCTGCCCTCATAGGTATTGATGATTCCATCACCGGCAGAATTTAAAGAACAGCTGGAGTACCACACGTCAGCATGATGTAGAAGAGGAATCAGCGCTTTAGAAAGTTACATTAAAAGAGCACGAGGACTTTGCTGGTGGTACAGCGGATAAGAATTCACCTGCCAATGCAGGGAACATGGGCTCGCTCCAGGAAGATTACACATGCCCCAGAGCATCAAAGCACAGGTGCCACGACTACTGGGCCTGCACGTCAGAGCCCACGAGCTGCAACTACTGAAGGCCACGCGCCCTAGAGTCAGCGCTCCGCATCGAGCAAAGCCACGCAATGAGCAGCCTGCTCACAACTAGAGTGGCCCCCAGTGGCCTTAACTAGAGAAAGACCATGTGTAGCAGCAATGACCCAGTGCATTAAAAAAATAAATAAAAATCTGAAAAGAGAACCAAGTCCTACTGAACTCAATATTCAATGATTCTATTAGTTTGAATTAAACATATTTAAATATAAAACCTGGTGAAAACTAATCAAAAGATTCACATTGCATGCTAAGATTTTCTCCTTCAAATATCTCTACTGCAAAACATAAGCTAACCCAATAGTACATGTTTCTGTTGTGTGTGTGTTTGACGCACAGAGGAAAAACACTTCAGATATCCTATTTGTAATATTTTTCCTACAGTCATTACATGAATACAAGAGTTTATAAACTATTTTATGTCACAGTTTTTCATTTGCTTAAGTTAATAAATGTTTTCAATTAAATCACATACTATACAAAGGTAGTCTTCAACATCTTCATTTTAACTTAATCATGTTTATAAAATCACAGCATGTTGTAAAAGAAAGAGTTTTATAGTTGGAGCCACAAAACCTACATTAAACTATTGGCTCCACTCCTTATTAATTTTATGACTTGGGCAAGTCACAGAATACATTAGGCCTCATTTACTCATATGTATAAAAAGAGATTAATTGTGACATCTTACAGATTGTTGAGAGGCTTAAGTAAGATAATGACTGTGAAAATGCTTGGCAAATTATAGAGTCATCCCAGTGTTGATGATATCATAACCATCTTCATCATTATGAAAGTAAAATAACCATAACTTTCATTCTAAATAGAAAGGGAAATTTATCTATGGCCCTTTTATTTTTCCTCTCATTTTTCTTCTCATTATTTTGCTTTCTTCGTCAGCTTGCCAGGCTGTGTTGGCATTTTCCAATAAGAAACACTGCTTCTGTAAATGTTAATAGGCCTGAGTGATATACAGGTCCTTTAGTCAAATAAGCTTAGAAAACTCTGGATCGACTGTAATTAAATAAATGTTTTGAGTGTGGATTTTTCCCTATAGTAATGACAATATGCTTCTTTACAAGAATTATGTTAACATACAGCTTCCACAGACTTAATTGGAACACTAACTTTTCTCACAGGACAAGTGTCACAAGAACTATGTTTTGATCCATAATGCTGAAACCATCCTGCAGGGTCATTTTTCCCAAGATAGCCATTAAAACTGATAAGACTTATCTCCTTCAAGCAAAATTGTCCTTATTAAGGGAGACTAATAGCCCAAGTTATTACAAGGCTATATACATTACCAGGTGGTATATTTTTACCCTGCTTATTTAACTCATATGTAGAATATACCACATGAAATTTTGCTGGGCTGGATGAAGCACACAAGCTGGAATCAAGGNAACTGAGCACACACACGTATTATGACGGAAGCTTAAACACCAGAGAGAAAAATAGCAGGAGGCGAGTCTGAAGAAGTAGGTAAGGACTTTGGACTTTACTCTGAGGAAGCCAATGATGTTTTTGCTTTGTTTAATTTCATTTTTTAAATTATTTCAAACATATAGAAAAGTAGCAACAACAATAAGAAATCTACATAGAACATCTGCGTATCATTTACCAGATTCATGCTTAACATTTTGTCCCATTTGCTCTATCATTCTCTCTGAAGAACAGAAAAGAATAGAATCCAGGTCTCTCTCTAAAGGACAGGGAAGAATAAAATCCATGTAACTAAATAGTGGAGGTGCTGCCAAGACAGACAGCAATCACAGTGGAATATTACTCAGTCATGAAAAATGAAATATTCCCATTTGTAGCCATGAGGATGAACCTAGATAATATTATACTAAGTGAAGTAAGTTAGACAAAGACAAATATATAATATCACTTATATGTGGAGTCTAAATCATAATACAAATTAATCTATATACAAAACAGAAACAGACTCACAGACATGTGAAACAAATTTATGGTTTCCAAAGGGGAAAAGGAGGGGAGAAGGGATAATATTCTAATTTATAGGATTAATTGATACAAACTATGTATAAAATAGATAATCAATAGGACTTACTGTATAGCACAGGGAACAGTATTCAATATCTTATAGTAATCTTATTGTATCTATATTCAATATCTTTGTGATAATAAAAGAACTATATATATATATATATGTAAAACTGAGTCACTCTACTGTACACCAGAAACTAACACAATATTGTAAATCAATTATACTGCAATTAAAAAAAGAAAAGGATAAGAAAAATGTGGAGGCCATGGGTCAAGAGACTATCTTAGAAAATTTGGAATATTCAACCTTTAATAATATCAGGAGATAGCCTGTCACTCTCTAAACCTCCAACCTTAGTTTGAATGCTAAAGTGAAAAGTGAAAGTGAAAATGAAAGTCACTCAGTCATGTCCAACTCTTTGGGACCCATGTAATTCTCCAGGCCAGAATACTGGAGTGGGTAGCCTTTCCCTTCTATAGGGAATCTTTCCAACCCAGGGATCGAACCCAGGTCTCCTGCATTGCAGGCAGATTCTTTACCAACTGAGCTGTCAGGGAAGCCCTTGAATGCTAAAGATTACATTAATTCTATATGTTTGTAATACTGGAAATTATATATACATATATATATATCATACTGGAAATTATATATATATATCGATAATAGAGTTTCAGCTCACATAGGAGAAAATTAAACCCAAAATACCAAAAAGTAAGAAATGCTTTCAACCACAAATTTATTTCAAATTATAAATAAAATTAGATATGGAAATCAATTTTATTTGTATTTTAATATTCAAAGTGGTTTTAAATCATTGAGATGTAAATCAGCATCTCCCAAGCACCACTTTTTAGTTTTGGTTTAGTCATTTCTAAATTGACCCTGATGGACAGACTTTACCAGGAGAACTTTATGAAATAGTTTCCAAGGTTGCATCTATGATCAGAACAGGGTAGGAAAAGATCCATATTTTTACAAAGCTCTCCAAAGTGATTTTGATGACCAGCCCGTGTAAAAACCGACAGCTTAAAAATTATCTTTTTTGTTGCTGTTGTTTACCTGAAACAATTTCAGATACAGTTTTTAGAACAAGAAGGAAACTTAAAAATCATTTTGTCCTGTTGCTTCATTTCACTTGTGAAGAGACTGAAACTAAAGCTGTAAAATGACTTGTCTAAGGTCACAGAGAAAGTAAATGGCCAAACCCAGAGCAGAACCTAACATTTCCTGGCTCTAAATTCAGCATGACTACAATTCAGTCTAATTCAATCCATCTCCACTTGTTTACCCCTTAACTCCCTGAGAGTTCAAGAGTGTCATTACCCTCCATAGCACTTCTGATTAAGGAGAGCATGGGCAAAGTAGCTAACATATATTCTTTGAAGAGAAATTCTTTCCTTTTTATTATTTGGCATATTTTAAAGATTGATTTCTAGGAGGCAGGGGAAATTAAGCAGGATAAAATATCCCCTATAAGACAAGCCACTTCTCCAGGATTTATGTCAGCTTTGAAAGACTGAGCAGGAACCCCTTTCCCCAAATATCAAAGTATCGCCTCTTATTCCACGTTAAAACTAATTGTTCTTTGGGTCTTGAAATCTGAAACAGCAGTTGAAAACACAACTTACAGGGAAAGTGAAGTCGCTCAGTTGTGTCCGACTCTTTGCGATCCCATGGACTATAGACCACCAGGCTTCTCCATCCGTGGAATTTTCCAGGCATGAATACTGGAGTGGGTTGACGTTTCCTTCTCCAGAGGATCTTCCTGACCCAGAGACTGAATCCGGGTCTTCCGCATTGCAGGCAGACGCTTTACCATCTGAGCTTACAGGGAAGGGTAACAGGAAAAACCACCTTCTAGCCTGCCCCTAGGCAAGGATTAGTGAGTTAAACTGAAGAAAGATGGACTGAGGCATGGGCAGGTGCTGAATGAGAAAAGGACTTTGGAAAGTAGGGAAATAGACCTGGCAAAGTTTGTCTCCTTCATCATTTCCCAAGGGTTAGATCTGTTTATTCCCAACATAATTACATTTCTGGGATTCCTTTTGGTCCTTTCCCTCTGGTCTCTTTCAGAATCCACATCAACTTTGAGAAGTTCTGGGCTCATCTAAAACCTTGCCTTTTCAAAATTCAGACAGGCAGCCTGGGTATCTCTTGGGAGCTTGCTGAAAATGCAGAATCTTGAGCCCCACCCAAAACCTACTGAAGCAGAATCGGTATTTTAACTAGATCCCCAAGTGATTCACACGCATATTAAGGTTTAAGAAATACTACTCTAAAAGATAAATTGCCGAATACAAATACTGTGGCTGGAAGAGAAACAAAAGTTTTCCTAGGCCAGTTCAGAGTTTTCTCAACTGTATTAAAATCTAGGGTTTCATGAAATGTTTCCATGTTCCAAGAAGCATAATATGTTTTGCTGAAATTGTTGAATGTATAAATATTTTAAACTTCAGCTTCAGGACTATATCCGAATCCAGTTCCTCTCTTCCTTTAAATTTTACTCAGCTTTACTTGCAGTGGGGCGTTTGATGCTAAATGCAATCGAAAAGGACTATTTCAAGCATTGTCATTCAAAGTAGAAACTTCAAGAAGGTGACAACAGCTCTCAGCATGTAATGAGTTATGTGGACTTCAGCAAATTACATGGTTTTCTTGAATATTAGTCACCATATCAGTAAGATTGAGACACTATTGTTTACCCTGTATACCTCCCAAAAGAGTAAAAGATCAAAAGAATTCCTAGTTTCTGGAAATAGTGCTGCTGATTACTTAGTGGTTCAAATCAGAAATGTGGAAGCCATTTTTTACTTTGAGATCCATTATCAGTTGTTCTCAAACTTATGACTGCCCCCCAGCCTTCCATTTCCTTATCCTTACCATTTCCTTATTCTTACCACAACTAATCAAGACCAAGCCATCACCTATTTTTTCCTAAATCACGGCCTCCTCTGTGTGACCCCTGACCCCTGCCCTTCACATTATCATTTACTCTGAAACTGAAAGAATTTTTCAAGGAGTACAATTTTGATTACAAATTTTCCCTACCTAGAATGCTTTACCAGCTTTCTAGGGCCTAGAAAGGCCTTTCCTTTATGGGAAAGTCCCAAATCCTCCTATGACTCATTCTGCCTTCAGATATGGCCTTTGCCACCTTTTTTACAACCTCTTCTCTTGCTGCTCTCTAGTTCTATCAGTTTTGAAAATCAGAACATCATCTGGAAACAGTATCTGTCTCCCACTGTCCCTTTAACCTGTTTCTTCTCTCATGTTTTGGATGAAAATGCCTGCAGTATCAATAACTTTTCAGTTCCCTATTAGGTAATAGAAAATCTTATGGTCACTTCCAGTGTCGACACATTTTCAGTTCAATATTTCAAAACATCCAGTTGCATATGACACTGAAAACACTCAACTTGATTTAAAACTGAATGGTGCCCCTCCCTCTTGCTGGAGTCCAGTGTGGGCTGGCTGCTTTTGAAGGAAGCAGGTAGGTCATAGTTGCTTCTTTTTTTCTCCCACATATTGCACCCAACTCTCACAGCCCACTCTAATGTGCTAAGTTTGGTTCGACGCAAGGAAGAGAGGAGAGGTAAGAAAAGGATTAAACTTTCCCAGCTCATATTGTCTAAAGACGCCATACCAAATGTAGACTTCAAGCTGATGCCTGTTGACCTCTTTCCTGTCTCCGTAACTGCATTTGACTCATTTTTAAAGCACGAGTTGATGTCAGTTCACCATGCCTCCTAAACTCCTCAGTGTACATATTAATTCTACTTGTCCCACTGAAGTCCTCCTCTCTAATCATGAGGTAAAAGGAAGCATCCCATCTGCCTCTCCCCGGGAGGGAGTGGTGGAAAT
The DNA here is from genome assembly GCA_006410875.1 of Neotragus pygmaeus. Lineage (NCBI taxonomy): Eukaryota > Metazoa > Chordata > Mammalia > Artiodactyla > Bovidae > Neotragus > Neotragus pygmaeus. The sequence goes on along the minus strand of SJYV01024372.1, from coordinate 124,768 downwards.
AACTCTCTATCCAGTCATCTCCACAAGTCATTTCCTCACTTGGAATCCAAGAGTTAAATCACTAGTTTCTGGATATATACTTTGAAATTACTATAGCCTAGTCTGTTTAGAACTTGCTTCAAATTAAGACCTCTCTTACCTTAAAGTCAAAGCTTCCATTTTAGCATCATATATCATGGATGTTCTATTGGCTTCTCAAACACACCACATTTTCAGTGATTTCTGGCCTTTCGGTCACGATGTCTTCTCTTCTTGGAACATTCATCATGCCCATTTCTTTTCATTTGCCTCAGCACTGCTCATGTATCTCCAACTCCTCACCTACATGTGAATATAAAAGGGTTGAGAAAGTAAAGAGAGATATGAACCCTATTTACTTCATAGATAAGGAAATCAGAAAAGCCAATAAACACATGAAAGGATGCTCAACCATATTAATTATGTAGGAACTACAAATTAAAATTAATAGATAGCACTTTCCACCCAGCAAACTGGCAGACATAAGAAAGGATGACAACATCAAATGTTGGGAGGATATGCAAATACTTAACTCTTGGTGATACCGGTATAAACTGGTCCAAACTATAGAAAAGAATTTATCATTGCCTTATCAAGATGGACATGTACATACTCTGTGACTCAGAAATTTATATACTTCTAGGCAGTTATAGTAGAAAGTGAAGAGGAACTAAAAAGCCTCTTCATGAAAGTAAAGAGAAGCGTGAAAAAGTTGGCTTAAAGCTCAACATTAAGAAAATGAAGATCATGGCATCTGGTCCCATCACTTCATNCACGAGGACTTTGCTGGTGGTACAGCGGATAAGAATTCACCTGCCAATGCAGGGAACATGGGCTCGCTCCAGGAAGATTACACATGCCCCAGAGCATCAAAGCACAGGTGCCACGACTACTGGGCCTGCACGTCAGAGCCCACGAGCTGCAACTACTGAAGGCCACGCGCCCTAGAGTCAGCGCTCCGCATCGAGCAAAGCCACGCAATGAGCAGCCTGCTCACAACTAGAGTGGCCCCCAGTGGCCTTAACTAGAGAAAGACCATGTGTAGCAGCAATGACCCAGTGCATTAAAAAAATAAATAAAAATCTGAAAAGAGAACCAAGTCCTACTGAACTCAATATTCAATGATTCTATTAGTTTGAATTAAACATATTTAAATATAAAACCTGGTGAAAACTAATCAAAAGATTCACATTGCATGCTAAGATTTTCTCCTTCAAATATCTCTACTGCAAAACATAAGCTAACCCAATAGTACATGTTTCTGTTGTGTGTGTGTTTGACGCACAGAGGAAAAACACTTCAGATATCCTATTTGTAATATTTTTCCTACAGTCATTACATGAATACAAGAGTTTATAAACTATTTTATGTCACAGTTTTTCATTTGCTTAAGTTAATAAATGTTTTCAATTAAATCACATACTATACAAAGGTAGTCTTCAACATCTTCATTTTAACTTAATCATGTTTATAAAATCACAGCATGTTGTAAAAGAAAGAGTTTTATAGTTGGAGCCACAAAACCTACATTAAACTATTGGCTCCACTCCTTATTAATTTTATGACTTGGGCAAGTCACAGAATACATTAGGCCTCATTTACTCATATGTATAAAAAGAGATTAATTGTGACATCTTACAGATTGTTGAGAGGCTTAAGTAAGATAATGACTGTGAAAATGCTTGGCAAATTATAGAGTCATCCCAGTGTTGATGATATCATAACCATCTTCATCATTATGAAAGTAAAATAACCATAACTTTCATTCTAAATAGAAAGGGAAATTTATCTATGGCCCTTTTATTTTTCCTCTCATTTTTCTTCTCATTATTTTGCTTTCTTCGTCAGCTTGCCAGGCTGTGTTGGCATTTTCCAATAAGAAACACTGCTTCTGTAAATGTTAATAGGCCTGAGTGATATACAGGTCCTTTAGTCAAATAAGCTTAGAAAACTCTGGATCGACTGTAATTAAATAAATGTTTTGAGTGTGGATTTTTCCCTATAGTAATGACAATATGCTTCTTTACAAGAATTATGTTAACATACAGCTTCCACAGACTTAATTGGAACACTAACTTTTCTCACAGGACAAGTGTCACAAGAACTATGTTTTGATCCATAATGCTGAAACCATCCTGCAGGGTCATTTTTCCCAAGATAGCCATTAAAACTGATAAGACTTATGTCCTTCAAGCAAAATTGTCCTTATTAAGGGAGACTAATAGCCCAAGTTATTACAAGGCTATATACATTACCAGGTGGTATATTTTTACCCTGCTTATTTAACTCATATGTAGAATATACCACATGAAATTTTGCTGGGCTGGATGAAGCACACAAGCTGGAATCAAGGTTGCCAGGAGAAATATCAATCACCTCAGATATGCAGATAACACCACCCTTATGGCAGAAAGTGAAGAGGAACTAAAGAGTCTCTTGAAGAAGGTAAAAGGGGAGAGTGAAAAAGCTGGCTTAAAACTCAACATTCAAAAAACAAAGATAATGGCATCTGGTCCCATCACTTCATGGCAAATAGGTGGGAAACAATGAGAGACTTCACTTTCTTGGGCTCCAAAATCACTGAAGATGGTGACTGCAGCCACGAAACTAAAAAACACTTGCTCCTTGGAAGAAAAGCTTTGAAAAACCTAGACAGTGTATTAAAAGTAAGAGACATTACTTTGCTAACAAAGATACATCCAGTATGGTTTTTCCAGTAGTCATGTATGGGTTTGAGACTTGGACCTATCATAAAGGCTGACGTCAAAGAATGGATGCTTTTGAACTGTGGTATTGGAGAAGACTCTTGAGAGTCCCTTGGACTTCAAGATCAAGCCTAAAGGAAATCAATCTTGAACATTCATTAGAAGGACTGATGCTGAAGCTGAAGCTCAAAAACTCTGGCCTCCTGACGTGAAGAACCAACTCATGAGAAAAGACCCTGATGCCGGGTAAGATTGAAGGCAGGAGGAGAAGGGGACAACAGAGGACGAAATGGTTGGATGGCATCACCAACTCAATGGACATGAATTTGGGCAAGCTCTGGGAGATGGAGAAGGACAGGGAAGCCTGGTGTGCCACAGTCCATGGGGTCACAAAGAGTTAGACAATGACTGAGCGACTGAACAACAACAGCCCAAGTTTTAAAAAAAAAGTTATACATAGAGGATATTATTGAAGGCAATGGTTTTCATGCTCCATGCAGTTACCTCAGAGACAACTATTGGGTGAGTGTGGGGAACTGAGTCTAAGTGGTGCCCATAATCCCCACCTCATGTCTTTGTACAGGATCTGTGACTTGCTCCTAATCAAGGTGGCGGAATGGCTAAGTGGTAGTATGTCACTCTTATGGTATCAGTAAAATATCTCCCTAAAGAGTCAACTTGCTCTAAGACTCCCTTTGCCTGTTCAGTGAAGTAACCCAGTCATGATGAAAAACCCACATGGCAAGGAAGAGCAGGCAACCTTTAGTAACCATGGGCACCTTCTGGGAACTTCAAGTTGCATCCGGTCACAAAGAAATGAATTTTGCCAACGAATCTCATTGAATCTTAAGTTAGATTCTCCCCTCATCACGCTTCTAGGAACACAGCCCAGCCAGCAACCTGATTGGAGCTTGAGACCCTAAGAAAAATACCTGGTGAAGACAGGCTGGGACCCCTGGATAACCGAAATTGTAAAGTGGTAAATATGAGCTTGAAAGCCACTAAGTTTGTGATAGAGTAAATTTTAAATCAGAACAATTTTAACTTGCATCTTATTAATATAAATCTCATTTAATGTGTTAAATGAGAAGGAAAGGAGAGCAATATAGCTACCAAAAGAAAACGTTATGACCTGACCCAGGGATTGAACCCGGTTTGATCTGCACTGCAGGTGGATACTTCACCAGCTGAGCCACCAGGAAAGCCCATCATACATACACTGATGATCTCCAAATGTATGTACCCCAAATCTAACTCCAGAGTAGAGTATATACGAGGTCATTCACCATCTCCATTAGATACCTAATAGGAAAATCAAATTCAATATGCATGAAACTGGACCGCTGATTATCCCTGCCCATCCCCCCAATCTGTCTGCTGAAATTTCCTTATGTTAATTAATGGTAACTCTTTCCTTCAACTTGCTTAGGCAAAAGTCTTTGAAGTAATCATAACTTACTCCTTTCTTACAGTCACACCCACCTCTAAACTACCAGAAAACTCTGGTGGCTGTACTTCCAAAATACATCCAAAATCTGACTACCTCTTTTCACTTCCACTGCTACCAAATAGGTATGAACAGCCATCACCTCTCATTAGCAGTTGGATTAACCACCTAACTGGTCTCCTTAAATTCATCTTTGCTCTTCTCAACTCTGTTTCCAAAACAGCATCAAGAGTAACCTCAAAAGGTAAATCAGATCAAGTCATTTGGCTTCTCAGCTCAGTTAGAATGAAAGCCAAGGTTCTTGAAATGATATACAAAGCCCTACATGATCTGGCCCCTTACTACTCTTCAACCTCAGGTAATCTGCCTATTTTTTGTTTAACTGTTGTAGCCTCTGGCATACGTAGAAGAGCCTGGAACATAAAGATTGGTTGAATAAATTAGCTGACGAAGTGAAATATCAGGTCATCATTTTCACACTTCTTTATGCAGTAGAGTCTCTTTCCTAACAGAACTGCCAAATACGAAAGTGATTGAGAGCATAATTTGGTTGAAACAAACTCAGAGATCCCAGATGCTCACCCATGTGCAAGTGCCCTCTGACCCTCTTCAGCAGTTCCGGAAACACTACCACACAAATCTGGTGCTCTATTGGCATAGTTTTTAAAACACTGAGTCTATTTTCTTTATTTTTAAGAGGAAATAAAAGGCCAGAAAATCAAATAATCTTTCTATGATTACAATGGGATCACTGGCAAAGCCTGGAAAAGAAATGGGTGTGTGTATTTTCAACTCACTGTTCCAATATACCACATTGCTTCTCTATTTAAAAAAAAAAAGGATAATTAATAAATCTATCACCCACACTAGCTCTTCAAAGTCTTATGAATTTCTTAAGGAAAGGAAATGGCTGTTTTCATCTTTGCCTCCCTCCAGTGTCAAGTAATGTCTAGCAAATAGTAAGTACTCCATAAAAACTGTTTTTACTGACATAATGGGTGAAGTTGAATGTGTAGAATGACAACCTGTCCGCATCCAATACCTTCTTTGTTCTGCTGGAAAATTCTATTCAACTTTTAAAACTCAATGCACACAGCAAATCCTTTGTAAAGTCCTTCCTAATAAGTCAAGTTAGAATGATCTCTTCCTTGCCTAAATTATATCAATATTTCATATTGAATTATTTCACATATATCATACCATATTCCTCACTTGCTTAGATGCTTATCTCTTGAGCAGAGGTCATACTGTATTATCTTACACACAGCACTTAGCAACAGGCACACAACAGGCATGAAATACATTTTTTTCATACTGAAGTGTATTTCATATGAAGAGTCCCTTGGACAGCAAGGAGATCATGGGGTCACAAAGAGTCGGACACGACTTCAGCAAATGAACAACAAAAACAACAATTTACTAAGCACTTAGTTTTGGTTTACTACTTCATTAAAATAAATCTGTCAAAGTGAATGTCAACCTTCTCAATCATGACAGAAATTAACAATGGTCAGAACATGCTACCTATGTTTGAATATATTTGTCTGGCCTGCAATTCAAAATCAAAGTTGTCGTATTTAAGAATGGGACACATTTTTACTACTAATGAAGTATTCCAATAGAGCAGTTTGGTAATATCAACATCACAAATACATTCATTTCAGTTTTTAATAATTGAGCAGAAAGGGAAAAATTTTTATTAAGCATACCTAAAAAGCATTATTATTGTATATATTTGCAAATATTTGAATCAGATTTTAACCATTATTATTATTAAAATTCTATATTAAAAAAAATTTTTTTATAAACAATTCCCCCAAACTTTTTTTTATTTCTTTCTAGTTCCACATGCATACGTCATTTTAACATAGCAGACATAACTTTCAATTCAGCTTTTGTTTACAGAAGTTTACATTATTGCCTGGATAGTTTTCTCTGTTACCACAATCTTCATAATTATCCAAATTTCAAATAGATTTCAGTGATATGGTAATTAAATTTAACAATCTGCTTCTCAGGGTGAAAACAACACTTGTTTTGTAACATCTGTGTATTTCCATGGGGCAAATACTTTCACTTAAGCCAATTTTGACCTACCAATACCATGTCATTGAATGTGGGAAGAGATGCAAACAATTGGCTCTCACAAATTGGTACCAAGCAACTCCAGCACTTTATTTCTGGACAGCTGGCTTTTTTTCCCCCCAGTTTTGCACTAGTTATAACCCTTACAATAAATACTTTTGGCAGGCATAACTGGCCCTCTCTCCAACAATCACTTTCTGTCCCCTTAGAACTGTGAACTTTAAGCCAATCTTGATAACTTCAACACTACTGTCAATGATTAACTGGGAATTGTGTGAGTAACAATTATGGCCAAAAAACATATGAAGTATACAGAGAAGGCTTCTAGAAAAGCTTCCCTCAGTTTCCAAAGGTTATTTGAGTATAGGATGCTTAAAATTGTTATATCCCTCTCATAAAAACTCAGAACAAAATCTTATTGGATGTTTTTGAATATTACCCATATGAACCCCTCAGAACTGCACTCATTCCTCAAACTGCCTCAAGTGTTGCATGCTCAGTGCTCATGGCAGAGTCCTTTATGTAAGAAGCTATGTTCCCTCCCTAGGGAGCAGCTATGTGGACCCTCCTGGCTCCTGCCTCAACTAGGTCTTCCTTACAGATCTACACCCGCTTCAAACTCCAGTGGGCTTGGAGGAGGTTTATCTGCTCAGAATTTAATTTCTCTTCCATTATCTTCCTGCCCTTATTTCCTCACAGGTATTGTTATTAATTTATCAACTTCTAACAGAGGTCCCGGCTGCCAGTGCAGGAGACATGGGTTTGGTCTGTGTGTTGGGAAGATCTCCTGAAGCAGAAAATAGTAACCACTGCAGTATTCTTGCCTGGGAAATCCCACGGACAGAGGAACCTGGTGGGCTACAGCCCATGGGGTCGCAATGAGTTGGACACAACTTAGCAACCAAACAACAACAGTGGTCACTACAGCAGTCCCCAGATNTAATAATTGAGCAGAAAGGGTAAAATTTTTATTAAGCATACCTAAAAAGCATTATTATTGTATATATTTGCAAATATTTGAACCAGATTTTAACCATTATTATTATTAAAATTCTATATTAAAAAAAATTTTTTTATAAACAATTCCCCCAAACTTTTTTTTATTTCTTTCTAGTTCCACATGCATACGTCATTTTAACATAGCAGACATAACTTTCAATTCAGCTTTTGTTTACAGAAGTTTACATTATTGCCTGGATAGTTTTCTCTGTTACCACAATCTTCATAATTATCCAAATTTCAAATAGATTTCAGTGATATGGTAATTAAATTTAACAATCTGCTTCTCAGGGTGAAAACAACACTTGTTTTGTAACATCTGTGTATTTCCATGGGGCAAATACTTTCACTTAAGCCAATTTTGACCTACCAATACCATGTCATTGAATGTGGGAAGAGATGCAAACAATTGGCTCTCACAAATTGGTACCAAGCAACTCCAGCACTTTATTTCTGGACAGCTGGCTTTTTTTCCCCCCAGTTTTGCACTAGTATAACCCTTACAATAAATACTTTTGGCAGGCATAACTGGCCCTCTCTCCAACAATCACTTTCTGTCCCCTTAGAACTGTGAACTTTAAGCCAATCTTGATAACTTCAACACTACTGTCAATGATTAACTGGGAATTGTGTGAGTAACAATTATGGCCAAAAAACATATGAAGTATACAGAGAAGGCTTCTAGAAAAGCTTCCCTCAGTTTCCAAAGGTTATTTGAGTATAGGATGCTTAAAATTGTTATATCCCTCTCATAAAAACTCAGAACAAAATCTTATTGGATGTTTTTGAATATTACCCATATGAACCCCTCAGAACTGCACTCATTCCTCAAACTGCCTCAAGTGTTGCATGCTCAGTGCTCATGGCAGAGTCCTTTATGTAAGAAGCTATGTTCCCTCCCTAGGGAGCAGCTATGTGGACCCTGCTGGCTCCTGCCTCAACTAGGTCTTCCTTACAGATCTACACCCGCTTCAGACTCCAGTGGGCTTGGAGGAGGTTTATCTGCTCAGAATTTAATTTCTCTTCCATTATCTTCCTGCCCTTATTTCCTCACAGGTATTGTTATTAATTTATCAACTTCTAACAGAGGTCCCGGCTGCCAGTGCAGGAGACATGGGTTTGGTCTGTGTGTTGGGAAGATCTCCTGAAGCAGAAAATAGTAACCACTGCAGTATTCTTGCCTGGGAAATCCCACGGACAGAGGAACCTGGTGGGCTACAGCCCATGGGGTCGCAATGAGTTGGACACAACTTAGCAACCAAACAACAACAGTGGTCACTACAGCAGTCCCCAGATGGACAGATCTGGCATTTGGAAGATCTAAGACTCCTTGGCCTGTGGGATTAAGAACTGTCATTATAGGTCAACTGGAAGTCTCTGAAAATACCCTCCCTAACTGGTAAAGATTAAATAAAAAATAAGGATGCAAGATGATCACTCTTATTTTTTAACACATTAAGTTTCTATTGTATTTCATTTTGTATTTTATTGAAGTATAATTGACTTGCAATACTGTATGAATTTTAGGTGTACAACTTAGGAATTCAATATTTGTATATATTACAAAATGATCAACACAGTAAGTCTAGATACCATCTGTTGGCATACAAAAAATTATTACAGCTTTTTTTACTTTATTCCACATAACATTCTATGAAGAACAAAATTATGCAGCTGAACCCTGCCTGAATTCCAGATTCACAAAATCATGATAAGGCGGGGTGGGGGGGGGGAACTTCTGGCTTAGTGGCTTGAAGTGTCAATTAGTTCCCTCACAAAACTTCAAGTAGAAGCCAGGATGAAATTGTCAAAAACAACAAATGCATGGCTATAGAAATCAAAGGCTCATTAAAAAACTGAAAAAAATGATACAGTTTCAGATAATAACAGAAGCCCATTACTTTCTCGCCTGGGGTTGCCCCCGCAGCCCCCCTTCCGGTATAGCGTATTTGCCCAGGTGGTCCAGTAGTAAAGAATCCAGTGGTCAATGCAGGAGACACAACAGACAGTGTTATGACCTCTGGGTCAGGAAGATCCATTGAAGGAAGAAATGGCAACCCACTTCAGTATTTTTGTCTGGAGAAACCCATGGACAGAGAGGACTCTGGAAAGATAACAGTCCATGGAATCTGAAAGTCGAACCCAAATGAGCACCCATACACAGAAAGGATCAATAGCTTTAGCAGTGTAACGCTGGCTGGGAAAATCAGCAGCTTTGTTACCAGTAGCTTTGCACCTTGATTTGGGGTGGGGTAAAATGTTGTCCAGTGTTTTTGCCTGGAGAGTCCCAGGGACGGGGGAACCTGGTGGGCTGCCATCTATGGTCTCATACAGAGTCGGACACGACTGAAGTGACTTAGCAACAGCAAAAAGTTGTCAGACTTTACTCTTTTGGGCTCCAAAATCACTGCAGATGGTGACTGCAGCCATGAACTTAAAAGACGCTTACTCCTTGGAAGAAAAGTTATGACCAACCTAGATAGCATATTGAAAAGCAGAGACGTTACTTTGCCGACTAAGGTCCATCTAGTCAAGGCTATGGTTTTTCCAGTGGTCATGTGTGGATATGAGAGTTGGACTGTGAATAAGGCTGAGCGCCGAAGAACTGATGCTTTTGAANCCTAGATAGCATATTGAAAAGCAGAGACGTTACTTTGCCGACTAAGGTCCATCTAGTCAAGGCTATGGTTTTTCCAGTGGTCATGTGTGGATATGAGAGTTGGACTGTGAATAAGGCTGAGCGCCGAAGAACTGATGCTTTTGAAGTGTGGTGTTGGAGAAGACTCTTGAGAGTCCCTTGGACTGCAAGGAGATCCAACCATTCTGAAGGAGATCAGCCCTGGGATTTCTTTGGAGGGAATGATGCTTCCCAAAGTAACTCGGGTACTTTGGCCACCTCATACGAAGAGTTGATTCATTGGACAAGACGTTGATGCTGGGAGGGATTGGGGGCAGGAGGAGAAGGGAATGACAGAGGGATGGCTGGATGGCATCACTGGCTCGATGGACGTGAGTCTGAGTGAACTCCGGGAGTTGGTGATGGACAGGGAGGCCTGGCGTGCTGCGATTCATGGGGTTGCAAAGAGTTAGACATGACTGAGCGACTGAACTGAACTGAAAAGTTGTGGCTCTGTCTGCTAAAAGAAGTAAACCCAATAGGAAACAACAAGAGAACCAGAAGCTTTACTAGGTTAAGATGGCAGTCGTATAGAAGGTGAATGGCAGATAGGGATACCCTGGAAATGAGACAATCACAGAAAAAAGCTTCATAAAATCCACACATATCACAAAGATAAGGAAATTATACCAAGTTCTGGGTATATCTGGAGAGATTCTAGTAGAAAGTAAACTCCAAGCAAGTGACTTGAAAACTGGCTGAACTCTGAATATGTCCGCATACACACACACAGATTGATTAGCAGAGAGTGAAAGCCTGACTATATTGAACAACATTTCCGTTCAAATCTCTAGCTGACAGTTAGACTATGCAGACACAGGAGTGACCAAAATGAAGGTAAGACTTGTATCACCAGAAAAAAATTCAATGACATATAAAGCAGTGAAAAAGCGGGAGAGATTTTGTCAACCAGGAATTCTATATACAAAGAAATTATTCTGAAAAAAATAAGGGTGAAATTTTAAAAATTTCCCAGATTAAAACAAAAGCAAAATAGTCATATGCCTTTTACGCCACAGTATCCAAGTACCTAGCTTAGTGGCTGGAACTGGTTCCTTAAATTTGCTGAATCAAACAAATAAAAAGATAACAATTTATTGTCATACACAGAAGCACTGTACAAAAAAGATCTTCACAACCCAGATAATCACGATGATGTGATGATCACTCATCTAGAGCCAGACATCTTGGAATGTGAAGTCAAGTGGGCCTTAGAAAGCATCACTACGAACAAAGCTAGTGGAGGTGATGGAATTCCAGAGGAGCTATTTCAAATCTTAAAAGATAATGCTGTGAAAGTGCTGCACTCAATATGCCAGCAAATTTGGAAAACTCAGCAGTGGCCACAGGATTGGAAAAGGCCAGTTTTCATTCCAATCCCAAAGAAATGCAATGCCAAAGAATGCTCAAACTACCACACAATTGCACTCATCTCACACGCTAGTAAAGTAATGCTCAAAATTCTCCAAGCCAGGCTTCAGCCTCATGGACTGCAGCCTACCAGGCTCCTCCATCTATGGGATTTTCCAGACAAGAGTACTGGAGTGAGGTGCCATTTCCTTCTCCGAATAACATTACTTCTTTGAGAAAATACATAAAGCTTACAATTAGAAACACTTATTTCCTGTTTCCTCAGTAAAATTTAGAGTCAGGCCCCTTTCAGTATCTCAAAGAATAGGATACAGGGCACAAATTTCAGGTCAAAACCTAGATATCCTTAATAAAACAAGCAAAGTGAAATGGTCCCACGGGAAATAACTTTTTTCTTTAAAAAACTCTCAACATATATAGAATAGGATATGCTGAAATAAAGTGGCTTTTACAATCATCTGTAAGAAACTCGACTGAACTGCTGACTCTTTCGACACTGTGTGCACAGTCACACATGCACACATATATTTCTGAATATGTTTATTTTGTAAAATATAATATCTAAAATGCATGTGGTTTGAAGAGACTGAAATATATTCCATTCATATTCATTTATTCTAAACCTAGAGTTTTAGCAGCCTTTTATTCTCGTTCTGTTTTCTTTTTTTTTGATGCTTTTCATCTTACATATCATAACATACATATCATCTTATATATCACAACTTGTTTTTATCATTTTGGTCATTCATTAAAGTTCACAGTTTTCATAGATCTTACTATTTAATTCAATGATCTATTCCATGAATTAATTAAGATAAATATATATTTCAAGATTTGAACAAAAGATAAGTATCAGGAGCATCTTAGATTCTTAGGTAATGAAACTTTTCCTTATATTTCATTAGATCCTCTGCTGAAAGAACACAACAGTCGTGTACTCTAGGATTCCATGCTTATTGTGTCAGGCTCACTTTATTTGCTCCTGAAAGAGATCTTCACCACACTAAGCTTTACAAAAAGAGACAGAGTCAGTACAAGGAAGAATGGGGTTAAGAATGGCAATAATTTGAGCTGTCCTTTTGCTCTGAAACACAACTACCCATATCCCAAATAATTTCTCAAGAAGGCCTTCTTACAGATAAATCCTACAAAGGAAAACAGACAGCTTCAAGTACACACTAACAAAAACAAAAGCCAAGCCAATGTACAATTTTCTTAGATGAGTCAGTTAGCATAAATGCAGTGATTTGGATCACAAATTCTTCTTACTCCTGTTCTACAAAGCTTCAATTCTAGGGTAATAAAACAATGCTTTCATAGTTCATGTTTCATACTCTAATACTCTAAATTATTGCTATTTAGTATATTTTGGTTTAATGATGTAAAGAATGATTGAATAAATCTACTGTATACTTCTTAAAATATTGGAATAAATGCAACTTTTCTGCTATTTCAATGCTTTGTAAGTCAAGCAAAATTGGTTTGTACAGCATTTGTAACACCATTAGGGTATTTGCTCTGATATCCTCTTACCAATTAAGAGCAATATCTTTCCCAATATTTTGTATTTTTCTATCCATTGAATGAATTTCATCATTAAAATTTTAAAGCTATACTAAATAGAAATATCTAAGCACTATCTATTATATTCTAGCTCAATTTAACAGAGACTTCATTATAAAGATTACCCTTTACCATTTACCAAACTAATTTCAACAACTAGTCAATAATTTAATTTGAGGTTAATTTTTCATTCAACTAGCTAAGCACCTTCTCAAATATCCCACAAACTGAAATTTGAAGAAAATTTTCCCTTCATATATATACTTGATATATTTATTGGATACTAAGTTTTCCATTAAACATAGTCCTTTTTCTTTAGGCAAATGCTTAATATACTGTTTTATCCATAATTAACAAGAAAATATTTTTGCAACTAGAAGGCATTACTATCTTAAACATTTTACATGTTGCAATTTATCAAGAAACAAAAACTCTCTTTTATCCCAGTTGTAAATCTACCTCTAGCTATTTACTTCACAAATTAACTTTGAGTCAGTTTAGCCTCTTAAACTGCTTATATTTATGTTACATAATTTCAAGTCTGAAATCACCTTCATAATATGTTATTTGCAACTTGATTTATCAGCTCATAAAAAGTATACTTTTAGAAAAGACAAGGAAACAATTGTATAATGCTGCACAATATAACAGAATAATTATATACTTATATCTTTGACGTGATTGAGCTTTTTAATTCAGTAGTGAAGTTCTAAGACTCATGTATGACCAACCTAGATAGCATATTCAAAAGCAGAGACATTACTTTGCCGACTAAGGTCCGTGTAATCAAGGCTATGGTTTTTCCTGTGGTCATGTATGGATGTGAGAGTTGGACTGTGAAGAAGGCTGAGCGCCAAAGAATTGATGCTTTTGAACTGTGGTGGTGGAGAAGACTCTTGAGAGTCCCTTGGACTGCAAGGAGATCCAACCAGTCCATTCTGAAGGAGATCATCCCTGGGATTTCTTTGGAAGGAATGATGCTAAAGCTCCAGTACTTTGACCACCTCGTGAGAAGAGTTGACTCAATGGAAAAGACTCTGATGCTTGGAGGGATTGGAGGCAGGAGGAGAAGGGGACGACTAAGGATGAGATGGCTGAATGGCATCACGGACTCNAGTGGAGAAGACTCTTGAGAGTCCCTTGGACTGCAAGGAGATCCAACCAGTCCATTCTGAAGGAGATCATCCCTGGGATTTCTTTGGAAGGAATGATGCTAAAGCTCCAGTACTTTGACCACCTCGTGAGAAGAGTTGACTCAATGGAAAAGACTCTGATGCTTGGAGGGATTGGAGGCAGGAGGAGAAGGGGACGACTAAGGATGAGATGGCTGAATGGCATCACGGACTCGATGGACATGAGTCTGAGTGAACTCCGGGAGTTGGTGATGGACAGGGAGGCCTGGTATGCTGCGATTCACGGGGTTGCAAAGAGTCAGACATGACTGAGCGACTGAACTGAACTGAACTGAAGACTCATGTTACAATTGGAATAATTACTTAGCATAAAATTATTTTACCAATAGATTGAGTGAATATAAAACAGAGGAATATATCTAAAAAATTTTACTTGTGAAAGTGTTCGTAATAAACAGCTAACTGAAGATTTTTAAATCTCCACATTACTAGAATTTATTAAAAAGAAAAATTTAGTTCACATAGTTAACAATTCCCTTCATGTTTAATTAGTCTCAAACACCATAAGTCAAGATTTTCCTCAAATTTCTAATGTATATTGCCTATAATTTCAATAGTTTCCTTTCTTTATAAAGACATACAGTAAATTAATTACTTAAAAATTGTAAGAAACTTGAGATGATACAAGGAGATAAATTTCACTATGGATACTGACATCTAAACTCAGATATAAATATATAAAGTTGGTATCTTTGGGGGTTTGCCTTTAATATTTTAAAACACGTATTTCTATCTGGACGTTTGCAGTCTGTCTTCCCTTCCTCCTTTTCTGGTCTGTTCTGTAAATTACCCCACCTTCATATCTACATACACTCTCTCCCAAAAATAAATAAAAGGAAGCAGTTGTATCACCTTAAAGATTCTAACAACATTAAATATTTTACAATTCACAGCTCAGGAGACTGCCATATGCATTTTTTCTTGCATTTACTACCCCAGTCTCTCAAGAATTTACACAAAAACAAGAGACCTACAACAGTCAAATAAAATCAGTCAGATCAGGACCTGGAAGACAGGGAAAACTAAAACTCTCCACAATTGATCTTAGAAAAAAGATCAAGCTGCACATCTACTCTGCAACTGGACAAATGGTTGACAACATGTAATTTTAAAAAAAGCAAACCCCATACCCACCGGGTGGCTGACCCATTAACTGGAGAACTATAATACCAAAGAAATTCTACTGTTGTGAAGGTTTGGGAAACTACTTCAGGCTTCTCACTTGGGGACCTGACAAAGGGACTAGGAATCTCCAGGGAATCTGACCTTGAAGCCCAGCGGGATTTGATTACAACACTTCCACAGGACTGGGGGAACCAGGGACTCCAGGGGTGGAGGGCACAGAGAAAACCTTGTGCGCACCAAGTCTCAGAGGAAAGGAGCAGTGACTCCACAGGAAACTGAACCCAAACCACCGGCTGGTGTCGGAGGGTCGCCTGTGCTGGCGTGGGCCAGCAGGGGCTCGCTGCAGGGATGAGAGGACTGCCAGCCACCGTGTAGCAAGGTCCCCTGTGCTGTAAACACCCTTGGAGACTGCCATTAACCTGACCACAGAGCCCAGGGCTGGCTTGCCTCAGGACCACTCCACCCATCAGCAGGTAATGAGACTAAAGCTTTCCTGAGCAAGGCCCCGCCCACCAGAGTAGAACCCAGTTTTCCCCCCACCAGTCCCTCCCTTCAGGAAGCTTACACAAGCCTCTTAGACTNCAGAGCCCAGGGCTGGCTTGCCTCAGGACCACTCCACCCATCAGCAGGTAATGAGACTAAAGCTTTCCTGAGCAAGGCCCCGCCCACCAGAGTAGAACCCAGTTTTCCCCCCACCAGTCCCTCCCTTCAGGAAGCTTACACAAGCCTCTTAGACTCCTTCATCAGAGGGCAGACAGAAGAAGCAAAAAGAACCACAATCCCACAGCGACTAAAATGAAACCACATTACAGAAAGTTAATTGGGATGAAAGCAGAAAGTTATGACCCAAATGAAGGGACAAGATAAAACCCCAGAATAACAACTAAATGAAGTGGAGATAGGCAACCTTTCAAGACTTGACTTTAGTGACAAACGTGTGTACAGTCAAAGCTACGGTCTTTCCAGTAGTCATGTGTGAATGGTAGAGTTGGACCATAAAGAATGCTGAGCACAAAGAAGTGATGCTTTCGAACTGTGGTGCTGGAGAAGACTCTGAAGAGTCCCTTGGACTGCAAGAAGGTCCAACCAGTCCATCCTAAAAGAAATCAACCCTGAATATTCACTGGAAGGACTGATGCTGAAGTTGAAACCCCAATACTTTGACCACCTGATGCAAAGAACTGACTCATTAGAAAAAATCCTGATGCTGGGAAAGATTGAAAACAGAAGGAGAAGGCGACAGAGGATGAGATGATTGGATGGCATGACCAACTCAATGGACATGAGTTTGAGCAAGCTCCAGGAGTTGGTGATAGACAGGAAAGCGTGGCGGGCAACAGTCCATGGGGTCGCAAAGAGTCAGACACAATTGAGTGACTAAACTCAACTGAGTCAACCTTCCAGAAAAAGAATTGAGAATAATGATAGTGAACATGATTCAGGATCTCAGAAAAAGAATGGAGGCAAAGATTGAGAAGATACAAGAAATGTTTACCAAAGATCTACAAGAAGTAAAGAAGAAACAGTGATGAATACTACACTAGAAGGAATCCATAGGAGAATAACCAAGGGAGAAGCACAGATAAATGACCTGGGAGACAGAATGGTGGAAATCACTGCCTCTGAACAGAATATAGAAAAAAGAATGAAAAGAAATGGAGACAGCCTGAGAGACCTCTGGAACAGCATTAAACACATGAATATTTGAATTATAGGAGTCCCAGAAGCAGAAGAGAAAGAGAAAGGACCTGAGAAAGCATTTGAAGAGTTAGCTAAAAACGTCAGTAAAATAGGAAAGGAAATAATCAAGCAAGTCCAGGAAGCACAGAGTCCCAGACAGGATAAACCTAAGGAGGAATATACCAAGACACACAATAATCAAACTGATAAAAATTAAAGACAAAGATAAAATATTTAAAGCAACAAATAACATACAAGGGAACTCCCATCAGGCTATCAGCTGATTTCTCAACAGAAACTCTATAAGCCAGAAGGGAATAGCATGACATATTTAAAGTGATGAAAGAGAAAAACCTATAACCAAGAATACTCTACCCAGTAAGACTCTCCTTCAGATTTGATGGTGAAATCAAAAGCTTTCCAGACAAGCAAAAGATAAAGGAAATCAGCATCACCAAACCAGCTTTACAATAAATGCTAAAGGAACTTCTCTAGGCAGAAAAGAAGAGAAGGAAAAGCTCTGCCTACAGAAAATAAACCCAAAACAATTAAGAAAACAGTAAATAGGATAACATATATTGATAATTACCTTAAATGCAAATAGATTAGATGCACCAATCAAAAGACATAGACTGGCTGAGGAAATAAAAACTTGTGCATCTATGCACTTCCACTTATCGCAGCACTCTGCTTGACCCCTCAAACTGTATGTAATTATTTTGTTTTGTTAGGTTAATCATATTTCCATTATGGCTTGCAATTGTAATTATATTTTTTGCCTGGTTACTGATTATGAAAACTGATAAATATCTTTTATTATTAAACATTTTAATATTATATTATAATATTAAGATTAAAATATATCAAATAAGAAAATGTATTATGTCTACAATACATCAATTAGCCACTGAACACTATTCTTAGACCTTTTCCCAGGTAGGTCTGGTAGAAGAGATGGGAGAGGCAGGAAATACTATGATTAAGTGAGTCACAAAATCCTAATAAAGGAAGTAGCTTTAAAACATTCTTGGCCATGATCCACAGTAAAAATATGTACTTTACACTGTGAGCCTAAAGAATGTGTGCAACACTAAAATAATACTTTACAAATCAATTACCTTTACTCTGTGCAATTCACTTTGATATTTTCTACTCTGTCCTATTCTAGTATCCTTTTTTTTTTTNACCTCTCTCCATTTTGAAAAGAAGAAGAAATAGTGTCTGAGTTCCTGGTCTCCAGTTACTGCTCTCTTCAAATATTCCATATTCTTCATCTCCGCTCAAAATCTCACCTCTTTTTGGAACATTCCACAGTTACTCTCACCAACACTAACCTCTCCCTCTCTTCCTATGCTTGAAGTATATCTTCCAACTGAATATTTCTGGATTTAATTAAATATTTTCAGAAACTGTTATTTAAGCCTTTCAGATTTATGCTTTCCTTTCCACTGAGATGATGCGTTATGAAGCTGGAATTAAATTTCACTCTTACTCTCCTTACAGGGCTGAGCCAGGCAGTTAGCAAAATCTCTGATCTAGTCTTATAAAGTCATTAACAGACATGACATGACCGCTCACCAGAAAGCAGTCACCAGAATGGTAAATAGAGGGCTCCAGTGAAACACATACGGCTTTTAAATGATAAGAACATCCACGTTAACAAGGCCTGGAAGCATTTTGGAGTAATGTATGGGGATATTAGTGAGTAGGATGACTTCTCAGCATAAAATAAAATGGGTTAAATGAATTCTGTTTATTTGAACGGGACACAGAAAAAAAAAATGTTCTTTTATAGACCTGCCCTTGTGCTACCTAATTTATGACACAGTCACAGATGTCACAGGAGGTCAGGGACACAGGGAAGTCAAAGATAACCCTGATGTTTTAAGTTCAGTTGACCTGGGAGATTTATTATTTCATGCAGAGAAATGCAAATATTTGGAGGAAGCAATAGGTTCAGTTAACTTGTTTATTCCCTGAAGCATTCCAAAAGAATTGGAGATGGGGCAGCAACCTTAGGTGGTTGGTGACACAAGATAAATGGGTCTAAGAATTCCATGTAGAAGATGAAGACTGGAAGGGCTGACTTCAAGGGCATGTGAGAACAAGGAAAATTCAGCATCCTATAAGTCAGAAGGATAGATTCTCAAGAAAACTTTGAGGAGGTGGAAAAAATAAAACTATGATGATGGCAATTGAATATAATAATTAGGAAGTTGCCAGTGTCCTCAAGAGTAAAGGTGGCTGAATCCAGACTGGGATGGGTAACAAAATAGAGCAAATGGCAGCAAGGATTTGCAAGAAGTGGGTAGAGTTCTCCCAAACAATTTTGCAAATCTTTATTTGGGGCAGAGAGAGAAATATTTAGCCAAAAGAGAGCCATTGAGTCCTGGAGAAAAAGAAGATGAGATACTTTAGGGAGAAAGCATTTCTAGTCTACCATTCTGATGACCTAGCTTGAACTGTAGAGCCTCCATGCCTGCAGCTGGCTTCTGTGGATAAAATTTGAATGAATAAATATTCCCTGTAGTAAGGGGAGGACAGGGAAAAGGGTCTATTTATTCAGTGAGTTTATGGTCTGGTCAACATGCAGCAAATCCCCATTCAGATCGTAGGTGGGTATCCGTTTCACAGACTCAAAGCCCAGATGAAGTATACTTACTCCCCACGTAAAAGGAGGCATATTGGTCGGCTGGGAACTTGGCCCAAATGTTACACTACATTCCACCTAATCAGTACTGGTTTATTGAAGTATATAGGTTCTGCCTGGATTTACTGCTTACATGCGCTATGATCCCATGAGTGGATAGAAGAGCCCTACTGAGCACAACAGTTGGTATGAATATATGTTAATAAACAGTGTGTAGACAGAAAATTGACATGGTCAGGCCTGTTTTTCTTAGATGGATGCGGGGAGTTATGAAGATGAGAAGGTCTAGATGAGGAAGAGAGGTTTGAAGAGAAAGACTGTCTCATTTTATATATGTGGCTCCATAAATATCTCCAGGCTAATGATTAATCAGCTCAACATTGTCAAAAGTGAGCAAAGACAATTGAAGACAATAAATGCTAACCCTACTTATGTCTTAGTTCTCCAAACCAGTACTTCCTAAAGTTGTTCTGAATATGCAGGATTTTAAAAGATATTAAAAATTGAAAATAAAAAACAAAATCCAAAATAATGGCTCCATGGGAAACAAGTTTTGGAAATGCTAAATTATACAAAGTCAAGCAGATTTCCTCAGTGTCTTTACTGTGCCAGTGGGCCCTGTGAATCTCCAAGAGGAGCATATAACACAGCATTTCTTGGGCTTATTCATGTATAAAACCTTTTTTGTGCAGGACTCTCACAGGTCTAAAGGTACTGGAACACACTTTGGGAAAGGTTGCTCTTCACCAGCTCTGTTTATGCAAACACTTTACCTGTGGCTGGCTATTAACAAATAAAAATGCATTTGCTTTTTCATAAGTCAAGGTGAATTTCAAAATGCTTTTTCATCTTCACAACAAAACAAGCCACTACAATGAGAAACTGGTACAGAGCAGAGTAGCCCCCACTTGCTGCAACTAGAGAGGACCTGTGCTCACTGACGAAGACCCAGTACAGCCAAAACCAAAAATAAATAAAATAAAAAGTTAAACAAAGCTTTTTCATTAAGGAAACAGACTCAAATGTTTCCTTTGGTTATTCATGTGACTAAGTGACAATGGCTTTTCTTAAATAAACAATACCCTTCAAGATAGGATTATTCTCAAAAGCACAAACTGTGGATTTGCTAACTCCTTCCTACTGATGGCAGTAGCATTCTGATTTAAGCCACATTTAGCAACAATCAGAAACTTCCAGAAATTCTTCCAACAATCAACCACCTTGCTCCAAGCTCATTGGAGCACCCTGGATTGGGTCTTTGAAACGTATCAATGCAGTGACTCTATTGGGAAATAATTTCACAGCTGGGGTCTCTGTCTGAGTGTGACCCTTTCAACTTCAGAATTCAGAAGGCAGGGCAGACGTTGAGAGGAAGTTGAATGGCCTCCCATTCTGGTCCCATAGCAATGTGTCAAAAGTTTAAGCAGCTGCAGATCCCTCTTTTCTGTCAACTGCTGCAGCCATGGAACCCACCCCTTTTCATGGGTGAAAACAGCCCTGGACAACCTTGCACAGATTCACACACTAACAATCCAAGCCTGGGATACCATTCTGGCTTCCTGTGGTCTGCCCTTTGAATTCCAGATCCTCTATCTCTGTGCAACCATTTCCTCTATGAATTATCTGTCTTCAGAAATCCCTTAATTCAAGGCGCCATCTTACAAAGACGTTTGCAGAAGAAGTCTGGCTTCGACCCCACTGGGGGGTGATTAGTTGAAACTGTGAGCTCATCCAACCTCAGTAAGCCTCATTACCTCTTTTACAAAAGGCTTTAATTCCCCTTTAGCGATTACACTGACAAAAGCACAAAGATATTGGTCATTCATGACCCTTTTCCAAAGGTCTCCCGGGCCTTCTGGCTCCTCCCTGACCACACAGCTAGCGTTTCCCAAGTCTTTGAGAGTTGTCCATTTCCACAGAAGTGGCTAAAAGGGAATGTCTTTCAAATGCCCCAGCAGTACTTCTGGGGCCCCAAATGCCTTAGCAATGAATGGTAAACTCACTGACTTAAATGCCTCTATTGTTGTTGCTGAGGGGCTAAGTCGTGTCTGACTCTTTGCGATCCCGTGGACTGTAGCCTGCCAGGCTCCTCAGTCCATAGGATTTCCCAGACAAGAATACTGGAGTGGGTCGCCATTCCCTCTTCCAGGGAATCTTCCCTACCCAGAGATTAAACTCAAGTCTGCTGGGTCTGCTGCATTGGAGGCAGATTCTTTACTGACTGAACCACCTAGGAAGCCCTGCTGCTGCTACTACGTCACTTCAGTCGTGTCCGACTCTTAGCGACCCCATGGAACACAGCTTTCCAGGCTCCTCCGTCCATGGGATTTTCCAGGCAAGAGTACTGAAGTGGGGGAAAGCCCTACACGCCTCTATAAATCAGCCATTTTCGGCAAAGAGCACTCACTCAACTTCTGCTCAACTCAAAGTCTGCAAGCCCTGACCCTGACCAATTTTCCTATCTTAGCTAGAGCCTTTCCCATTCCACAACTTACATGCTCAACCAGCACCCTCCTCTTCCTCCCTTCATCCCCCTAGAGATCCAGGCATGCCAAATCCTGTCCCTTGATCCTATCACAATGTAGGCTCTGCCTTAATTGTCCTCCTTGGTCTGCCAAACAAAAATCCTCCCTCAAGTCAACTGAAATGTCATTTCCTCTGAAGCTTTCTCTGACCTCCCCAGGAGGGTTAATCCAAATCGCTCACCTGTCATATTATACAATGGTTAATTGTTGTCAATTGTCTCTTCTGTCTAGACTGTGAACTCCTGAGGGTCCCCAGCACAGAGCAGGTGTCCGCAGGGTGCTCACTGAGAAAAAAGGGGGCATACCGAGCTTCTGTTGCAGATGGGCACAGGGCTTCTGAGGGGATGAATCATCCACAAGAGATGTTGGCAGCGGGAAGTAGGCACCAGCTCACTGGTAGGCTAGCCCGGGACCACACTTAACCTGTCTCCAAGAGGAAATGGCAATACTTTCATTTCCAAGGAAAACCATGCTGCTGCCGCTGCTGCTGTGTCGCTCCAGTCGCGTCCGACTCCGTGCGATCCCACAGCCCACCAGGCTCCCCCATCCTTGGGATTCTCCAGGCAAGAACACTGGAGTGGGTTGCCATTTCCTTCTCCAACGCATGAAAGTGGAAAGTGAAAGTGAAGTCGCTCAGTCGTGCCTGACCCTCAGCGACCCCATGGACTGCAGCCTACCAGGCTCCTCTGTCCATGGGATTTTCCAGGCACTGGAGTGGGTTGCCATTAAAAGTCAGATACAGGAAACAGGAGATCAGTACAGAAATATTAGAACACTGAAAGGATCAGGGATATAGAAGGAACATGAAATCTACTGACTGGAACTAGCTACTGCTGGTACTTCTCATATTTACTGATTGCACAACCTACCAGGTAGCATAACTGAGGTTTGGGCCCAAGCAGCAACAAGCACAGTGCTTTTTCCATTAAGGCATCTAAAGACACATTAAAAATTGCCAAGGCCTCTTTAAATAGTTGTACACTAAGAAGAGAGGTCAGCATGGTATTTATTCATGTAATCCTCTCCATACCTTAGCCTGTCTTTCTCCTTCTCCACATACACACATGCACATGTGGAGTAATGATATACATGAATGTGTACATATTTACATACATGCCAGCTCACTAAGGGGCATCTTTCTCATCCCCCACTCACATCATATAACTGCCTTGTCTGCTCTGTGCTGCTGCTGCCCTGTCTGCTCTGTGTTATTTGCCTCCAAACTGTATTTGAGGAATATCTATCAGAGTGTTATCTTCTTTTACATGAGCAAACAGGTATGAAGACAGGCATTTTATACAATTTGGAGAAAGAGAGTCTGTTAATGTACAAGTATATTCCAGTAAATATGTAAACGAACGTATATAAATAGCCTGAGTTTACACTTGAGTACAGAGAGTAAATTACTGGAACCAGGAGTGCCCCCAACATCCGTCCCTGCTAAGTGGAACCCTGCCCCCTTCATGATCTCCCTCCAGTGGTAAGACAGGCTCTTTCTCCAAGGGTAGTCCTTGCTGATTTGAACCTGTCTGCAAGGGAGGTTTTTTTTTTTTTTTTTTAAAGATTATTTTGCTGTGGATCATTTAAAAAGTCTTTATTGAATTTGTTACAGTATTTGTTGTTGTTGTTGTCACTGAGTCATGTCCGACTCTTTGCGACCATGTGGACTGCAGCACACCAGGCCTCCCTGTCCTTCACCATCTCCTGGAGCTTGCTCAAACTCATGTCCATTGAGTTGGTGATGCCATCCAATCATCTCATCCTCTGTCATCCCTTTCTCCTCCTGCCTTCAATCTCTCCCATCATCAGGGTCTTTTCCAATGAGCTGGCTCTTTGTATCAGGTGGCCAAAGTATTGGAGCTTTAGCTTCAGCATCAGTCCTTCCAATGAATATTCAGGGTTGATTTCCTTTAGGTTGCATGGTTTGATCTCCTTGCAGTCCAATGGACTCTCGAGTCTTCTCCAGCAACACAATTTGAAAGCATCAATTCTTTGGTGCTCAGCCTTCTTTAGGGTCCAGATTTCACAGCTGTATATGACTATTGGAAAAACCATAGCTTTGATTATACAGACTTTTGTCGGCAAAGTGATGTCTCTGCTTTTTAATATGCTGTCTAGGTTCGTCACAGCTTTTCTTTCAAGGAGCAAGTGTCTTCATGGCTGCAGTCACTATTCGCAGTTTCTGTTTAATGTTTTAGTTTTATGGCCGAGAGGGGTGTGGGATCTTAGCTCCTTGACCAGGGCTTGAACCTGTGCCCCCTGCATTGGCAGGCAAAGTCTTAACCAATGGACAGCCAGGGCGGTCCCCTCACAGGATTTCTGTTGAGAAAAAATTAGCACTGCCTGGAGTACACCCCAGTGCCTTCCTAAAGATGCCATTCTCTGGATAATGGTGGACCTCTCAGTTCACACGTGCTTATGAAAGGTGGTGCTTCTCTCATTGACAGGAGCAATAAACAGAAAACCAAGAGGAAGAGAGGACAAGGCAGAAGGTGGAGGAAGGGGCCTGGAGTGGAGGGTTGGGACGCATCCCACTGGGCAAAGTGCCACATGATTCCTCCCACTCTGCAGCATATAGTTCTTCTGTGACATGTGAGTGGCTGTCACCATCAATTGCTTGTCGATCTGATGCTTTCTCCTATTCAATATCAGCATATTCTTCTTTAAGTCAGGGAAGGAATATACATGACACAATGTGCTCTAAAACAGATTATCTAAATCCTTTTTGCAAACAGTTTTCACCTCTTTATTGCTGNGAGTCTTCTCCAGCAACACAATTTGAAAGCATCAATTCTTTGGTGCTCAGCCTTCTTTAGGGTCCAGATTTCACAGCTGTATATGACTATTGGAAAAACCATAGCTTTGATTATACAGACTTTTGTCGGCAAAGTGATGTCTCTGCTTTTTAATATGCTGTCTAGGTTCGTCACAGCTTTTCTTTCAAGGAGCAAGTGTCTTCATGGCTGCAGTCACTATTCGCAGTTTCTGTTTAATGTTTTAGTTTTATGGCCGAGAGGGGTGTGGGATCTTAGCTCCTTGACCAGGGCTTGAACCTGTCCCCCCTGCATTGGCAGGCAAAGTCTTAACCAATGGACAGCCAGGGCGGTCCCCTCACAGGATTTCTGTTGAGAAAAAATTAGCACTGCCTGGAGTACACCCCAGTGCCTTCCTAAAGATGCCATTCTCTGGATAATGGTGGACCTCTCAGTTCACACGTGCTTATGAAAGGTGGTGCTTCTCTCATTGACAGGAGCAATAAACAGAAAACCAAGAGGAAGAGAGGACAAGGCAGAAGGTGGAGGAAGGGGCCTGGAGTGGAGGGTTGGGACGCATCCCACTGGGCAAAGTGCCACATGATTCCTCCCACTCTGCAGCATATAGTTCTTCTGTGACATGTGAGTGGCTGTCACCATCAATTGCTTGTCGATCTGATGCTTTCTCCTATTCAATATCAGCATATTCTTCTTTAAGTCAGGGAAGGAATATACATGACACAATGTGCTCTAAAACAGATTATCTAAATCCTTTTTGCAAACAGTTTTCACCTCTTTATTGCTGATGACAGTGTTGGAATTGATGCCAGGGAAACTGTCTTTAATTTGATTTGCTTATTTGGTCCCAAATGTGCCCAAGGGAGTTCATTTTCTCGATGTGTCTGGCATAGAGTAAGCACTCAATAAGTGGTAGTTCTGATTATTATTTTTCTTATGCTCCCCATGTATGGCCAAGAAGAGATTATTGGCCAATTTGGGTCCTTCCCGAGAGCAAATTAAACCCATGTGGCTTATTTGGCCAAAGCCTGAGTTAAACTCTGAGATGACTCTGGACATGCCTGTCCTTACCTTGGACCTTCAGGTCTAAAAAGCTAAGAGATGTGGGAGGTTTCAGAAACATGGCTGAGCTGAGAACAGCTCAGCTTAATTCCTTGTCAAATGACCCCTTCCACAATTATTAACTATATAACACTCTTCAGAAATTGTTGTGGTGGATCACATTTGTTAACTAATTTGTATGAACTCATATACATGTTACCTATTAACACTAATAACCTACATTACGTTTTCTGTTTTTTTTTTCTCCCTTCTCTGCACAGTCACTCATCAGCTCATAAATGTCCCAAAGAACAAGAAAAGGTGTGTTATGAAAGGGTTCTGTCATGTCAGTTGGTACTTAATCTTCTTTAGGCTCATCACCAACCTACAAGGCAGGGCTAAGAAGAGCAAATCATGAGTACCTTGTATTTTATGTCACTCTCTGGATTTAAAACCCTCCAGTGGGGTCCCTTACCTGCCCAGGGAGAGAGCAATGCAGCTCTTGAATTCTGAGCCAAACCTGGTTTGGGTCTGACCCTGTGCCTTCTAAGCTGTGTGACTCGGAGCTAGTGAAATAACCTGTTGACCTCAGTTCCTTATCTGTAAATTGGGGATAATACTCATTTCATGAGAATACCATCAGGATTAAGTGATATCAAATTTTAAATTACAACATTCACTTTTGGAGAGTTTGCAGCAAAATGCTGCCAGTTTAAACACAGATTGGAAAGAGTTTTTGGAAAACCATTTGGCAATAGGGATCAGGAGGCTTGAAAATGCTCACGCCCTTTGACCCAGTCATTCCAGTTTTAGGAATTAATCCTGAAGGTATAATCGAAAACAAGGTCAAAGATGGATATACAAGGATGCTGATCGCAGCTTCATTTATATTTATGCAAACTGGAAACAAGCACTTCTCTGGTGGTCCAATGATTAAGAATCCAACTGCCCATGCAGGGCGCATAGGTTCAATCCCCAGTCTGGGAAGATTCCACACGCTTCAGGGTTACAAAGTCCATGTGCCACAACTACTGAGGCCTATGCTTTAGAGCCCACTCGATTCAACTAGACAGTAGCCCCTGTTCGCTGCAACTAGAGAAAACTCAGGCTTTCTGCAGCAAGGAAGCACCAGTGAAGATCCAGTGCAGAAAAAAACAGATGAATAAATAATTTAAAAAAGCTGGAAGCAACCCAAATGCATGGTACTAGGATAATGATTTGATAAATGTGCATTCACAGGATGGAATATTAGATACTGCTTAGGATGATGTTTACAAAGAATTTTTAATAATGTGGGAGATTCCCTTCAAAATGCTAAGTGATAAAAGGATGGAAGAGACACCATATAATACCAGGAAGAAGTACATCAGGATGCTAACAATGGAAAGTTGGGATCTTCTTTCTTTCTGTGTTTTATAATTTTTTTTTACAAACAGCATATACATATTTTAAATGCTGAAAGATCACAACTAAACTTAAAAATATGAAAGCCTTCATAAAGGGTCTGCAGGACTTCATTGGTGGTCCAGCGGTTAAGAATCTGCCTACCAATGTAGGGGATGCCACATGGATCCCTGGTCGGGGAACTAAGATCCCAACTGCCATGTAGCAACTGAGCCCACCCGTTGCAGCTCCTGAGTCTACACACCTCAAGTAGACAGAAGCCCATGCACTTCAAGGAAGATCCCAAGTACTGCAACTAAGACCTGACAGCAGCCAAAAACAAACAAAGGCGAAAATAAAATATCTTAAAAAACAACGACAAAGGGCCCGCCATATGATGTGAGTCCCATTCCTCCCCACTTAGCCTGCCCTCAGCATGCTTCCTAAGCGGCTACTGATCAGCCCTCGCCCATTTCCTTCCTCATTCCCTGCTCTGCTCTGGACTCCAGATCCTTCATACTTCTGAACTCCCTGTACCTTCCAAGACCTCTCATTCTCTTCCACAAGCCCTAGTGTTTGTCTTTATTGGAAAAAGTTACAGATCCCTCCTCCCTGGACCTAGTTAAGGCTGGATTCAGTATGACTCTATCTGGACACCTGCCCTGACGCTCAGGGTGGGTAAAGTTCTACCTCCTTATTCCTCAAGTACAACTCACACTTTGTGCTGTGTTGAGCACGCACTGCTGTTTCACCACAACAGTGAGGGCCACTACAGCAAATGCAGTCACCTTACCTTGATCACCTCTGAATTTTCAGTGTTGGGTATGATGTCTGAGTCTTAGCAGTGAGTCAGTGAGTACAGAAGTTATTCATTGTTCAGTCATTAAGTCATGTCTGACTCTTTGCGACCCCATGGACTGTAGCACACCAGGCTTCCCTGTCCTTCACCAACTCCCAGAGCTTGCTCAAACTCACGTCAACTCATGTTGAGTCGGTGATGCCATCCAACCATCTCATCCTCTGTCATACCCTTCTCCTCCTGCCTTCAATCTTTCCCAGAATCAGGGTCTCTTCCAATGAGTTGGCTAAAACCACTTCCATCAAATGGCTAAAGAACTGGAGCTTCAGTTTCAGTTCTTCTAATGAATATTCAAGGTTGATTTCCTTTAGGTTGACTGGTTTGATCTCCTTGCTGTCCAAGGAATTCTCAAGAGTCTTCTCAAGCACCACAGTTCAAAACGATTAATTCTTTGGTGCTCGGGTTTCTTTATGGTCCAAATCTCATATCCATACATGACTACTGGAAAAACCATAGCTTTGAATATATGGACTTTTGTAGGCAGAGTGATGTCTCTGCTGTTTATAGGTTAAACACTGTATAGTTTTAATACACTGTCTAGGTTTCTCAACCTAGTGAGAGACTGATTCTAACACCTTAACTCACAGCAGTCACCTCTCAAGGTCCTTGTCATTTACAAATGTGGAGATGCCATCCTTTCCTACCTTTAAGCGGTCTTGCAAGCTGGACCATCTGCATGTGACCTTCCTAATTACCACTTCTTCCCAAGATGGGTCAAGCTGCCTTTCTCTAACTTTTGGAATGGCTCTTAAATCCCACGTCTTCTATGAAACAGGACTTCCTCTGCCACTTTCTATTCAGGGACTCCCCCCCCCCCCCAGAGCCACATTTAGCCACACTAACTTACTGGTGTTGGTTTCTAGCCAGTGATAGACCATCTCCATTTGTATCTCCTGCAAAGGTCTCAAATTGAAGTTACCACATTGCCCCTAGCTGGCCTCTCTTTTCCTACCCATGCATTTCTGCTGAGTACTGCTAAATTTTTGGCTCGCCCCAAAGCTTTGATGAATTCTTTCTTTTCCTCTAATTCATTCCCCAAAGCTAAGCTGTCATCCAGTCCTGCCTTCTTTTCCCTCTGAAAGGTTTTCAGATTTCATCTCCTAATTTTAAGGACAATCATATTACAACTGCTCCTAGAAATATGTTATTTCTGGGAGGTCTTGTTCCTTTGAGTTGTTGACTCTGTCTCCTTGCTGGAGTTTGCTGCTCCCAAATTGCATTCGCTTTGCCGCAGGAGCTTAAGCGACAAGGAATATAAAATAAGTTACCGTGCTCCTGCCAAATGCCCCCATCCTCAAAACAAGCCAGATGAAGGCAACATAAAACCACACAGCTTCTGTGGTCTCTCTGCCTAGCCTACTGAGCAAAGTACAATAAAAGAGACATTTCTTGGAGAAATGTCCTTTATCTTTTGCTTTTCACAAGGGCTAACCCTTGAAAGTGGGGAGAAGACAAAAAGAAAAAATGAAACAAAAAACACCCACAAAAATAGAGACAGCATTTTCTCTTGAACTTGCTTTAGTCAGGCTTCTGCCCTCACTAGGTACTGACATTTCCATTGTCAAGGTGGCCACTGACTGTCTGGATGCTAAACCCAGTGATTCATTCTGAGTCCTCATCTTACCGGACCTACCAGGAACATCTGACCCAGATGACTACTTCTTCCTCCTTGGAATACTGTCCTCAGTTGGCTTCTGGCAATGCACTGTCTCCTAATTTTATTCTGAATTTCCCCGGTTGTTACTTTTCCATCTAATTTGCTGTCCTCCTCATTTCACTTTAAACATCATAGCATCCCAGGACTTTAAACATCATAGCATCCCAGGGCTTTAAACATCATAGCATCCCAGGGCTCAGTTCTTTGACCATCTTCTCTCTTCTGTACTTGCCAAGCTCATCCAGTCTCTTGGCATTAAATGCCACATTTACATTCCATTCTGAAGCTCTCCCCAAACCTCTGACTTTTATTCTCATGCCTTGAACATCTCCACCTAACTGTCCAAAAGACACCACAAACTTCACAATCCAAACTCTAGTTCCTGATCTTCTCTCCTAAATCTGTTCCCCATCTCAGCTGTGGGCTACTCCATCCTTCCCACGGTATAGACCAGAATCTATGATGTCACCCTCTACTCACCATTTCCTCTCACATCCTGCACCCAGTATGTCACTTACCCTTCAAAATACTTCCAGGATCCAGACACCTTAACACCTCCACTGCCCTGTGACCCAAGAAATCCTCACCCCTCATCTGGGTTGGTTCAATAGTTAATGAATTGGCATCCTTTTTTTTTTTCCCACTTAACATCTACTCTCTACCTAGCATCCACTCTCCACATGATAGTCCAACACTCAGAGCCAGATCACTAGTCTAAACCTCCAGAGGTTCTAAGGTTATATGTATTTATTTCAATACATATAAAGGCCCAAATGCTTATTTTTTTAAAATTTTAATTTTGTATTGGGGTGGGAAATGGCAACTCAATCCAGTATTCTTACCTACAGAATCCCATGGACAGAGGAGCGTGGTGGGCTACAGTCCCCAGGGTTGCAAAGAGTCAGGCTTGACTTAGTGACTAAACAACAACAACAATAAGTCAATTAACAAACAATGTTGTGACAGCTTCAGGTGAACAGCGAAGGGTCTCAGCCATACATATGCATGTATCTATTCTTCCCCAAACTCTCCTCCCATCCAGGCTGCCATAACACTNAGTGACTAAACAACAACAACAATAAGTCAATTAACAAACAATGTTGTGACAGCTTCAGGTGAACAGCGAAGGGTCTCAGCCATACATATGCATGTATCCATTCTTCCCCAAACTCTCCTCCCATCCAGGCTGCCATAACACTGAGCAGAGTTCCATGTGCTATACAGTAGGTCCTTGTTGGTTATCCATTTTAAATATAGGACTGTGTACATGCCCATCCCCAACCTAATTATTTCTTACCCCCATCCTTCCCTCCGGCAACCATAAGCTTGTTCTTGAAGTCTATGAGTCAGTTTCTGTTTTGTAAGTAAGTTCATTTGTATGATTTCTTTTTAGATTCCACATATAAGGGGTGTTATGTATTTCTCCCTGTCTGACTTACTTCATTCAGTATGACACTTCAATATGCATAAAGACCCGAATCTTTAAATGATCTATACTTAGGGTTGTGTGTATGCTTAGTCGCTCAGTTGTGTCCATGGACTATAGCCCACCAGGTTCCTCTGTCCAGGGGATCCTCCAAGCAAGAATGCTGGAGTGGGTTGCCATGCCCTCCTCCAGGGGATCTTCCCAACCCAGGTATCGAACCCAGGTCTCCTGCATTGCAGG
>SJYV01024372.1:0-93282 GCA_006410875.1 Neotragus pygmaeus | reverse complement strand
AATTACTGCCACCAAGCATTGTACTAGACATGACTGGACATGTACTAGACATGTTAATAAAATAGTGTTCACTGTATCACAGTGTTTTCTGAGGTTATACATAAAAATGTTATACAGGTCTAGCCCGTGACAATGTCTCATGCCTTTTTTAGCAGCAACATACATGTTTTGAAGCTCATCTCTAAAAGGTAATCTAATAGTCAGTTAAGATTACATTTGGCTACAAATCCCCAAAAATCCATCAAGCAGCATTTTTAACAGGAGAGGTATTTATCTTTCTGGCACAACAAGAAGCCAGGCCAGGGCTGGTACAGCACTAAACGATGCTAACAAAGCACCAAACTCTCCATAACATATTGCTCTACAATCCTGGACTTTGGATCCTGCACCTCAGGTACTCGTTTCATATGCCAGGAACAAAAAAGGAAGAAGCCAGAGTGGCCACGCCAGTAGACTAGGCTCTCTTTGTCTAGAACTGAGTCAAGGCTGTCCAAAGCTACAACGAAAAGATGAGCTTTCATTTTGTAGATTTTGCAGTAGAAAAGAATATATAGCAGAGGAACAGACTAACTAAAGAGCTACAGTGGACACTTAGTAAGATCACAAAGAGTATCTGTGTGCTCATGATCTGTTGACTATTACTTTGATTTCCCAATTAAATGCAATTCTAAAAATAATAAATTGAATAGAGTACAATAATAATCATATTATAGTAAAAATTGAAATAGTAAGTATTCATATCTAGGTGGGAAACTGATGATCATGAAACACTATGAGATGAAACTAAAGATCAAAATACACAACCTCATATAAACATACATTTTAAAATAAAACCAAAATATCCCAAACCATATATCCCTTCATAGCTCAAAAAACTGTTGAATGAAGACCACTAAAATAAGCTTGATATTGAATACTGAGTTAAATGTTGAAAAAAGGATTTTATTATAATACATATGAGCAAGAAGTTGCTTAAGAGTAATCACAATTATGAAGAGAAGTGAGCATGGTTATATATCACTGATTGGAAGGAGCATTTCAACAAACCAGAAGTGTACAGTTCTATTTTAAAATAAGAAAATGGCTCAGTGAAAGACACTGAGGAACTAGATATGTCCTCAGAGTCTTCATTAAATGCAGCATATATTTGAAAAGTTGAATTTGGCTATTAATAACTCCTTAATTGCTTTCTTTTCTATTCAGGTTTGGTAACAGAATCATGAATTTCCCTGAGCAAAATTTTATATAAAAGTATAAAGTGGTCTGTGAACTATTATCAAATTTTCTAAGAAAAGATTCTGCAGATTTGGAGGGGGAAAAACCTCAAATTTTAGTGTAACAATACTGAATGTTTCTACCTATTACATGAATATTTAAAGGGAAAAAAAAACCTCAGCTCATACTTCTTTGGAAACTTTTTTACAGAGACTGAGTGACCTATAGTTTGCCACCAACTTAAAGCTGTTAACTCAATTAATGGAAATATTTAATTGATGTTTATTGTAGCTAGTATTAGATGTAAGCTATATTTACAATGAGAACAATTGGTGTTTTGGTCATTTAAAAATGAATATTTCACTACTATATATAAGGTAAACAACTAACAAGGACCTACTGTATAGCACAGGAAACTCTACTCAATATTCTGTGATAACCTGTATGAGAAAAAAATCTTAAAAGAATGAATATATATATATATATATGTATAAGTGAATCACTTTGCTGTACACCTGAAACTAACGTAACATTGCAAATCAAATATATTCCAATAAAATTAAAATATTTTAAAAAATAAAAATGAATGTTTTTAGATACATCCTGAAAACTATAAAAGGTCTCCAACTTTCTCCTTTCTTGTGTGTCCAGTTTCATCCCTTCTTTTCAAATTGCCAGGCAAACTTGTTCCCAGTAAATTCAGACAAAGAAAAACTTTTTATGTGTTCATTTCATTGATAACTAAACTACTAAAATTAGTTTAGTTCTCTATGAGTCCTGGGCTATTACATCCATACTGTGTTCTGTTTGTCACTAGTTGTGTTTCTTAATTCTACTGGTGCTGATTCCCCTCATGCAAACTAGCTGCTATGTCATAAGAAAAAAAATACAAAAACAGATCCTGGTCTTGTTGCCAGCTGCAACCACAGTCTTACTGTCAAAGTAGACTCTTCACTCTCCAATAATTCAGGGGGAAACAGTCATTAGTATCTATCCTATCTTAGAGTAAGGATATAGAAACTGCAGTGAAAGACTGCTCTAAATATCCATCTGCCTGAATATCACTTGCAGCATCTATACAAGAAAAGATAGGGAGCTACAATACAACCCAGATGTCTCTGACCTTTCATTGGCTGTTTGCAGTGCTGAATAATAAAATATTTAATTATTTTTCTAAAAGTATAATTAGATTCCTGTGTTATTTACCCTTATAATACAATCAATAATACAAACAGAAAATGAAATCATAACATATATTCAATCCCATTTTTGACATCACTATAAATAATCTCTTTGGCTTTATTTAAGATCAAGCTATGCCATCTTTTTAATCTTCAGCTTTTGGGCTGGACATGTGCATGTCTGTGTTATATGTATCACATACACACATATACATATACAATTGGCCTGCAGGTAGCAACTGTAAGAAGAGTGAAGTTAAACTATTTTCTGAATACGAAGAAAAAGAAGAAATACATACACAATGGTTAGTCACATATTTGAAAGCTCATTGTTTTATCTATGTAGAAAACAACTATTTTTTATATTCTTTTTCTTTGATTTTTTAAATTCCACTCATTTCAAGGATTCTTTCTCATAACATTATCAGACTTTTCAGATTTTATGGATATTACAAATATTTTTAAATTATCAAAATTACAGGGAAACTTTACAGATAACTAGAAAAACATAATAACAAATAGCCCATAATTTTTACCAAAAATATACCAGTAGAAAATTCACAAGCATTTTAACAACTTCCCTGGTTCAAAAAAATAATAAGAAAATTTATATGCAACTATTTGACTGTGACTGTACTTTTTATCTTCCTTTTGATCTATCATATTGCTTCATAAAGAAGAAAACTTTAAATGATATAAAAAGAGTTATTCACTAAGCACTGTGCCCTTCAGGTCTGAATGTAAAAACTCACATCAGGTGTGACAATAGACAATTTAGAATATGAAACTATAAAGTACAATGAGAGTTTAAAATTGATTTTCCAAAACTCTGACAAAGTGAATAAATACCTAGGATGTTCTTTAATGTTTATCTAAAAGTTGCCAGTACCTTGCCCGACTCAATGACATCACAGATTTAATATAGAAAATTATATAATTGACATACTTTATACTCAAGAATTAGTTATCTTATCCAGTAGTAGATACTGAGTAAGAAAAAAAACACAGGATTCTAAATATACTTCCAGATAAGAAGATCATGTGCAACAGGGCAGATCCAATATATTTCAATCATTCATATTAAAAATACATGACTTACCTACTAAACTCCAAGCCTACTTTTCTTAGCTCTGCTCCCTTTAGAGCCGTTAACAGGAGATACAAGTGCAAAGTAAAACTAGTACGTCATAGTCATCCAGAAAAAATATGTGGCTATTAAATATAAAAAGATCAGAATGAGGGTGCCTCCAGTTTCTTAACCCTCAACCAAAATCCAGAGCATCTGGTCTCTGCCATTCACTGGAGAACTAAAGAGGCACCAAGGAGCTACCCAGGAAGATGATCCTTCCTCCAAGATAGCAGCCTCTGTAACAGGACTCCGAATGGCACATGCACCAGAGGAAATTACTGAGCTGTCAATGACTTAGGGACTACAGAGTGTCAGGGAAGGAGAAGTTGGTTGTCAACTTATTATCAATGCCAAGTTTATATCACATTTTAAAAATAAATACCAATACCCAGTTCATTAAAATGCTTTATTAAAATTGGATAGTATTTTATTCTCTTCCTCTACAAATAAGTTGCAATGCACATCTTGGAGATTTTTCATATGTAGTGATGTGATAAAATAACTACACTTAAATAATGATTATCCCATCACTAATGGTATCTTCAAGTATAAGAAAATTTTCTGGAAAAGTGAGTGAAAAGAAAAAAAATGTTAGCGACTTACTAGTTAAGATTTTGAAAATTTTCCCAATTTTAAAATATTGCTATCCTTGCAGTATGAAATCCATTCAATATTTGACTTTTTCTACATTCATTCTCTTTACTCAAGTTATACGTAAACACATATTTAGATATTTTTTTTGTTTTCAACACTTTTTCTCACTAGCTACTCTATGCCATATACATATAAAATAGCCAAAACAGCCAATTCTATGTAAAATGATAAAACACTAACATCCGTCCTTAAGTCTCTTTACTCCAAGAAGTGCGTGTAATTTTTCTTTTTCCTTATGGCAGACACTGACTGTTACTGTCCTTCCCAGCTCCCCTTCACCAGGCTGATGAATCATTTCCCCAGAGCTGTGTGTGCTGGCTGCTATAATGACATGCATTCCCGACTTCAAACTGTCCTCCTCAACTAACAGGATTCACCTTCTCTGGAACATAGTGCTGACATTTCCATCCCAGCTATGGTCCAGAGCCAATGCCCTACTGAGATGGGAACGCCAAAGTCTACCACTCTTGCCTCAAAGGAGAAAACACTGTCTTACGATTAACTCAGGATTTAATAAGCTCCCAAACATACACCTTCCCCTACATATACATACCCAGGCTAGGCTACCCGCAGCCAAGGCAAGGCTTTACTAGAGACCACTTCAGTTGACCATCCCTCTTCAGCTGTTTCCCCTTCCCTAGCCTGTTTTTATCACTTCCTTAAAGGTTGTTCCTGAAGAACAGATCTTCAACAAATCATGCACACAGAAATCCCTGTCTCAGAGGGCTCTGCTTCTAATGAACTTGACCTAAATAATAAACGGGCTTCCCTGGTGGCTCAAACAGTAAAGAATCTGCCTGCAATGTGGGAGACCAGGGTTTGACCCCTGGGTCAGAAAGATCCCCTGGAGAAGAAAATGGCAATCCACTGCAGTATTCTTCCCTGGAGAATTCCATGGACAGAGGATCCTGGCAGGCTACCATCCATGGAGTTGCAAAGAGTCAGACATGACTGAGCAACTAACATACATAGGACAATAAACACCACGGGTCAGTCTAGGAGACAGACTCTAAGAAAGATCTGGAGTTGACTCCCTCACTAGCTTACTGGAAATGAGTGGAACACTGATGGTCCTTCACATGCAGTGGTGATGAAGTTGTAAAGATTTTCATCTGCAGTAAACTGCATTGGATTATACGTAGAAAGGGATACATTCAATCGTGTGATATCTCAGTCACTTAAAGAATATGAAAAAAACTAACTATAAAGACTGAAACTGGATGGCTGTTACTGAATACCAGACTTTGAAAATTTGAAAATGACAAGCTCAGGGCAGCCAGTCACCAATATAAAGCAAAGTGTGAGAGTCAAAGGTCCTCCCTTGCCTCATTTAAAGGGTCCTCTTCCCTTAAAGCCAGATGAAAGATCCAAAGACTAGTTCAGAATTTAATTATAAGAGTGAAAGTATTTCAGAAAAAGCTAAAATCTCAGCCTCTTCCATGTCAAAGTGAGGAGCAACAGAAACATGAGACTTGAGATGGGACTCCCTAAGGAGATAAACAAGAGGTCACTGAAACTTAGATTCCCTGAATCCTTTAGACCTATGGAAGGGACCCACCCTCCCCACCTCAACTTATTGAAAGACAGATGACCCCCTTGATTGAAGACTATGCAGAAGGCTCAAGTGATGTACAGGCCTCCCAATACTGCACTGGTTTCTGTCAGGATCTGCCACCTGATCAAAAAGGGTCAAATCTTAATAAAACCCAATTGAGATAGTACTGGCTTTGTGAAGGATAAAAAGAGATTACACCCCCAAACAGAACCTAGCCAACACATACCAATAGGAACTGGGAGAGTATGACAGTGAATCCCAAAAGTGCTAGGTCAAAGAGGGTAAAAAATATAAAGCTAGATAAGAGAATTTAGATAAGACAGGATTTTTAACTCTGGCAATGGCCACAGCAGATGCTATTAATATGCAACTAGATTGCTCCTGAAAGCTTTAAAATGATGATCTGCATTAAATGAAATAATGATGCCAGCACTGCCCTACAAAATTGCTGAAGGAGGTATCAAAAAACTTAGTGAAGTGTGTATGATGGAATAGTTTAGCTACAAAAGACTGAGAAATGTACTGGCTATGTTCCTCAGGAGAACTCAGAGGACTCACCAAGTCGGTACAAAAATACACTACTGAGGCAACTGATGTCTGCAGGCCCAGGTTAAAAGGAGAAGATGCTGTTAGAAAACTGGGTTCCCTAGTATCAGTGGAAAGAATGGGAATGATCCATGTGGATGCTAACATCTAGAGATCTAAAGCACCATCGTAACCCCACCACCACCAGTTAGAGAAGGGGTGAGCAGTGTCAATAATAAATGGAATCCCAGCCCATGTCTATCTCACAGTGGACTCATGGGTTATTTACCTGATTTCCAAATGTATAAAAATCAGAATGGATGCCATACTCAACAGTTGGCAGAAGCATAACATTGATATTTTTAACCTGGAGAGCTCCTGTTACCTCACAATCACCGTCAAGATGGTAAATGAGAACCAATTTGCATTTTGAGGGAAATGTAAGTGACTAGGACCATTCTCAAAGAATGAAATGGTGGCATATTATGACTCCTATAACACACCCACTTAATTCACCAGTCTGGCCTTTGCCAATCCAAACAGACAATGGGAGATGATGATACACTACTGTAAACATAACCAAGCAGTAACCCCCAGATTCAACTGCTGTGTCAACCATGGTATCTCTACTAGAACTGATTAACACAGTATTGAATAAGTGATGTGTTGTTATTCATTTGGTGAAAGTAATTTTCTAACATCAAAAAGGAAGATTTGAAGCAATTTACATTCACATAGGCCAAACCACTGTATATATTCAGACTTACGCCCAAGTAAATGTTAATTTTCCTGTTGTCTGATATATATAGTCAGAAGGAAACTTACTAACTAAATACATGTTTCACAGAATCACTTTGGCCAACTATTTTGATAATAGCCTGTAAAGTGCACCAGAAACAGCAACTTGATGGTAATTCACATGCATTCCAGAAGAGGCCGTAAGAGAGAAACCTCGAAAGCTTAAGTTTTTAGGATTTCAGGGTTATGGAACACTCCAGAACATCTCTAACATAAAGGAATGTTGATTGCACCTTAGACCTCTAAACATTAAGAAAAAAGTCTAAAATTTATTAGAACCCTATCAGTTTTGAAGGTAGCATATTCTCTACTTGAGAATACTGCTCTTCCCCTGAGAAGAAAGGGGGCTGCTTATTGTGAGCAGGTCGAGAGCAAAAACAAGAGACTCCCAGTGTAACCCAGGCTGCTACACCACCCCACAGAGCGCATGGGAGAGAGGCATCTGTGGTGGAAAAAGAAGCCGTGTGGAGTCTCTGGAAAGTCCCAAACGCACACCCACAGGATTCTAGAACAAGCCCAGGCTATCAAAGCAGAGTTAAAAAGACTGCTTCTGTCACACTACCGGGTCCCAGGGGAGACAGAACATCTGACCTTGAGATATCAAACGACCATACATCCAGAAGAGCGCATTAAGAGACGAGCAAACCACAAGGTCAGACAGGCGCAGCAGCATCCCACAGGAAAATGAAAGCAGTCCACCTGGGATTAGGGGTAAGCAGGTGTGGAGGGCATAAGTAGGCGGCCCAGAGAGGTGGCCCAGGCTGCCAAGTCACTTAACGCTCTTACATCAACGCTTCCTCTGAAGTTGATGTTCACTTACAATCAGCTGAAGAAGAAAGAATAAGGCTGGCGCTGGATAATGAATGGGTCAGCTCAGTATGTGAGTATAAGCAAAAGTGGAGCGGTGCTGGGCCTCAGATTCAAGGTTGGCCCTGAAAGGCATTGACAAGGGTAAATCCTCTCAACAGGCAGACCTTATCCACTTTGTGTGATGAGGAAAAAACATATGGACTGATGGATAGTCGTGAATAGCTTAGCTGATAGGTTAGGGGCCAGAATAGAAGCAAGACTGAACTATGAGAGTGTATCAAAGATATCTTTACATCTGCTACAAAAGAGGCATTAAGTAACCAAGGTGAGGGCTTCCGTGGTGGCTCAGCGGTAAAAAGAAATCACCTATCAATGCAGGAGACAGGGTTTGATCCCAGACCCGGGAAGATACCACATGACACAGAGCAACTAGCCCATGCACCACTGACTGCGGGTCTGCGCTCTAGAGCTCGGGAGCCACCATTACCGAGCCCACGCATTGCAGCTACTGAAGCCCACACACTCTGGAGCCCGTGATCCGGGAGGAGCCACCGCGACGAGAAGCCCGTGCACTGCACCTAGAGAGCACCCCCAACTCGGCACAACTAGAGAAAAGCCGTGCAGCAACAAAGACCCAGCACAACCAAAACTCACGTGAAAAAAATTTTTAAACTAGACCAATGAATTGGCCCAGCCTCTATTCTCACCAACCCCACCCACCTCCATAAGTGAAATAAAACCATGCTGGCAGATTTGTAAGCTAAACAGGTGCTCTATTTTCACCATGATTGATAAAACCACTTCACCTGCTGAATGTCTGACCTGTCAAGGACAGAACACCTGCGATACGATTCCATTCTCAGAGAGAACGACTGGACATTTGGTAATAAATTGGCTGCACTGGACACTTTGCACCCTATGCTGCTGCTGCTGCTGCTGCTAAATCGCTTCAGTTGTGTCTGACTCTGTGCGACCCCAGAGACGGCAGCCACCAGGCTCCCCCGTCCCTGAGATTCTCCAGGCAAGAACACTGGAGTGGGTTGCCATTTCCTTCTCNGACCTCGGTGCACGGCGACCACAGCATATGCCCCGGACATCGGCGAGGGCGACTGAGGAACACAGCACCAACCTTGGCACAGGACGACCATGACACAGCCCGGATGTCGGTGAAATGCGACCAAGCACCTAGCCCGGAACTCAGCACAGGGCACCGTGACACACAGCCCGACCATGGCCCCAGGGCGACCGCATAACACAGGCCAGAATTCAGCGCAGGTTGACCGCATCACACAGCCCAGACCTCAGTAAAGGGCGACAGTGGTATTCAGCCCTGACTCGGCACAGGGAGACCGTGACACACAGCTCAAACTTCGGCACAGGGTGAACATGGCACAGAGCTCAGACCTCAACGCAGAGCGACCTCGGCACACAGCCTGGATTTCAGTACAGGGCGACCACATCACACAGCCCAGACCTTGGCAGAAGGTGACCACGGCACACAGCCCTGGCCTCAGTGCAGGGAGACCGCAGCACACAGCACAGATTTTGGCCCAGAGCGACCGTGGTACAGAGCCCGGAACTCATCACAAGCCGACCGCAGAACACAGCCCGGAGCTCTGCGCAAGTGACTGCGGCACACAGCCTGGACTTCAGTGGAGGGCAAAAGTGACACACATCACGGACCTCGATGCAAGCCGAACACGGCTCACAGCCTGGACCTCATCACAAGCCAACGACAGCTCACAACTCGGAACTCGGTACAGGGCGACCACGCCACAAAACCTGGACTAGGTGCAGGTGACGGTGCACACAGCCTGGAACTCGGCGCAGGCGGAGCACGGCACACAGCCCGGACCTTGGCGCAGGGCGACTGCGGCACACAGCCTGGACCTTGGCGCAGGCAACCACGGCACAAAGCCCGGACCTCAGTCCTGGACACAGTCCGGACCTCGGCGCAATGTGACTGTGACACAGAGCCCGAACTTTGGCAGAGGGCGACTGGGGCAAACCACCCGGAAATCGGATCAGGTCACTGCGTCACATGGGCTCGACCTCAGTGTAGAACGACCGCGGCACACAGACTGGACCTCAGTGAAAAGTGACTGCGGCACACAGCATGGACCTCGTCACAAGAGTGAACACAGCTAACAGCCTGGACCTCGTCGCAAGCTGACCACGGCTCACAACCCAGAACTCGGCACAGGGTGACCACTGCACATAACCCGGACCTCGGCACAGGTGACCGTAGCACATAGCCCGGACC
The DNA here is from genome assembly GCA_006410875.1 of Neotragus pygmaeus. Taxonomy (NCBI): domain Eukaryota; kingdom Metazoa; phylum Chordata; class Mammalia; order Artiodactyla; family Bovidae; genus Neotragus; species Neotragus pygmaeus. The sequence goes on along the minus strand of SJYV01024372.1, from coordinate 83,152 downwards.
TTAGCACTGGCTGACCGTGAGACACAGCCCAGACATCTGCGCAGGGTGACCGCAGCACACAACCCGGACCTAGGTGCAGGGTGGCCGCGTAACACAGGCCGGAATTTGGTGCAGGGTGACCACGTCACAAAGCCCAGATCTCAGTGCAGGGCGACTGTGGTACTGAGCCTAGACTTGGCACAGGGTGACTGTGGCACACAGCTCGGACATCGGGACAGGGAGACCACAGCACACAGGCTGGACCTCGGTGCAGGGTGACCGTAAACACAGCTCGAACTTTAGCACACGGCACTGCCACACACAATCAAACCTCGGCCCAGAGCGACCGCATAACACAGGCCGGAATTTGGTGCAGGGTGACCACGTCACAAAGCCCAGATCTCAGTGCAGGGCGACTGCGGTACTCAGCCTAGACTTGGCGCAGGGTGACTGTGGCACACAGCTCGGACATCGGGACAGGGAGACCACAGCACACAGGCTGGACCTCAGTGCAGGGTGACCACAAACACAGCCCGGACCTTGGCACAGGGTGACCGCGGCACAAAGCCCGGACCTCAGCAGAAGGCGACCGCGGCACACAGCCTGGACCTGGCACCACGATGACCGCGTAACACAGGCCGGAATCCGGCACAGGGTGAACGTGTCACACAGCCCAGACCTTGGTGCAGGGCGACCACGGTACTCAGCCCAGACTCAGCGCTGGGAGACCATGGCACACAGCTCAAACCTCAGCACAAGGTGACCATGGCCCAGAGCCCAGGCTCGGCACAGGGCTACTGCGTCACACAGCCTGGGGCTCAGCACAGGGCAATCGCAGCACACAGCATGGACGTCGCCACAGAACGACTGTGGTAGAGAACCCAGAATTCATCACAAGCCGACTGCGGAACACACCCAGGACCTCGGAGCAGGACGACTGCAGCACGCAGCCCAGAACTCAGTGAAGGGCGACCGCGGCACAAAGCATCAACATCGTCACAAGCCGAACACGGCTCACAGCCTGGAATTCGGCACAGGGCGACCACGTCACACAACCCGAACCTTGGTGCAAGCGACTGCAGCACACAGCCCAGATCTCAGTGCAGGCCAACCGTGATACACATTCCAGACCTCACTGCAGGGAGACAGTGACACAAAGCCAGGACCTCGGTGCACGGTGAGAGCGGCACATGCCCTGAATTTTGGCGATGGACGTCCGTGGCACACAGCCCCGACCTTGGCACAGGACGACCACGACACAGCCCGGACCTTGGCGAAATGTGACCAAGCACCTAGACCAGACCTCGGCACAGGGCACCGCGACACACAGCCTGAACCTGGCCTGAGGGTGACCGCATAACACAGGCTGGAATTTGGCGCAGTTTGGCCGTGTCACACTGCCCAGATCTCGGTGCAGGGCGACAGTGGTGCTCAGTCCACACTGGGCACAGGGAGACCGCAGCACACAGCTTGAACCTTGGCACAGGGTGACCATGGCCGCAGGGCAAATGCGACACACAGCACGGACCTTGACGAAAGCCGAACAGGGCTCACAGCCCGGAACTTGGCGCAGGGCAACCACGGCACACAACCTGGACCTCGGCGCAGGTGACTGTGGCACACAGCCCAGATCGTGGCACAGGCTGAACACGGCACACAGCCCGGACCTCGGCGCAGGTCGACTGCAGCACATAGCCTGGACCTCAGCCCAGGGCAACCGTGGCACAAAGAACGGACCTCGGTGTAGGCCGACTGTGGCACACAGGGCGGAAATTGGTGCAAGGCCACTGGGGCACACAGTCCAGAACTCAGCGCATGTGACCGCGGGACACAGCCTGGACCTCAGCACAGGGAGACCATGGCAAACAGCCTGGACCTCATCGCAGGTCGACCAAGGTTCACAGCCTGGAACTTGGCGCAGGGCGACTGAGCAACACAGCCAGAATTCGAACAGATCGTACAGGTCACACAGGCCGGACCTCCTTGCAGGGCAATCACGGCAATCAGCACGGACATGGCACATGGCGACTGCAACACACAGCCCAGAACTCAGTGCAGCGCAACGGTGTAACACATCCCGGACATCATCGCAGGCAGACCGCAGCACACAGCCCGGACCTCAGTGCAGGGTGACCTCAGGAGACAGCCCGGACCTCGGTGCAGGGCGACCACAGCACAAAGCCCGGACCTAGGCACAGCGGGATGGTGGCACAAAGCCTGGACCTCGGTGCAGGGCGACCGTGGCATACAGCTGAACTCGGCACAGGGCGATCGCGGAACACAGCCCAGACATCTGTCCAGGGTGACCACGGCATACAGCCGGGATCTAGGCACTGGGTGACCACGGCACACAGCCTGGACATTGGCCCAGGCCGACCGCGACACACAACCCAGACCTTGGCTCAGGGCGACTGCGGCATACAGCCCAGACCTTGCCGCAGGGCGACTGCGTCACACAGCTCAGACCTTGGCACAGGCAGACCACAGCACACAGGCCAGACCTCGGCGCAGTGTGACCGTGGCACACAGCCCGACCTCAGTGCAGGCGACCGCTGCACACAGCAGGAACCTCGATGCAGGGTGACTGTGGCTCACTCCCCAGCCCTCAGGGTAGGGAAACCATGGCACGCACCATGGACCTAGGCACAGGGCAATAGCATTACACATCATGGCCCTCGGCCAAGGCAGACGGTTGAACAGAGGCTGGACCTTGGCACAGGCAGAACTCGGCACACAGCTCGGACTATGGGAGAGGGCGACTGCAGCACACAGCCCGGACCTTGGCGCAGGCCGACTGCGGCACACAGACCGGACCTCAGTGCAGGGCGATTGCAACACACACCCCCTACCTTGGTGCAGGGTGAATTTGGTACAAAGCCCGGACCTTGGCACAGGGCGATCGTGGCACACAGCCCGGACCTCGGTGCAGGACGATCATGGCACACAGCCCGTACCTTGGCAAAGGGCAAATGCGGCAAGCATCCCGGCCTCGACGCATGGCGATCACAGCACACAGCCTGGAACTCATTGCAGGGTGAATGCGGCACACAGCCTGGACCTTGGCGCAGGGTGACCATGGCACACAGCCCAGGCCTCAGTGCAGGGCGGTGGTGGCACATGCCCCAGACCTTGGCGTAGGGTGACAGTGGCACACGCCCCGGACCTCGGCACAGGGTGATTTTGGCACACGCCCTGGCCCTCAGCCAAGGCAGACCGTGGCACAGAGCCCAGACCTGAATGCAAGCCGACTGAGGCACACAGCCCGGACTTCGACGCAGGACGACCATGGCACACAGCCCGGACCTCGGCCAGGGTAACCACGGAACACAGCATGGACATTGATGCAGGGTGAACACGCCAAACAGCCCTGACTTCGTCTCATGGCGATCATGGCACACAGCCCGGACCTCAGCACAGGGTGATGGCAGCACAAATTCAGACCTCGACACAGGGCGACTACAGTACAGACATCGCTCCTCGGGGCATGGCGACCACAGCAAATGCCCCGGACCTCAGTGCAAGGCGACTGCAGAACACAGCCCGGACCTCGGCAGAGGACGACCATGGCACATAGCACAGAACTCGGCGCAGGGAGATGGTGGAACAAAGCCCAGACCACGGTGCAGGGCAACCGCGGCACACAACCCAGAACTCGGTGCAGGGTGACAGTGGCACAAAGCTTGACATCAGGGCATGGCGACCATGGCACACAGCATGGACCTAGGCACAGGGCGACCGCAGGACAGAGCCCAGATCTTGGCGAAGGACGACCACGACATACTCCATGGACCTCGATGAAGGGTGACCACAACACACTCCCCGGACCTAAGCACAGGTCAACTGCAGCACACAGCCTGAGCCTGGTGCAGGCCGAACTCGGCACGGACCTTGACCAATGGTGACCGTGTAACAAAACCAGGACCTTGGCGCAGGCTGACCGAGACACACAGCCCGTACCTCTGCACAGGTCGAGTGTGGCATACAGCCCTGACTTCAGCGCAGGGCGACCACGACAAATAGCCTGGACCTCATCGCAGGCCAACCATGGCATGCAGCCTGGACCTCGGTGAAGGGCGATTGCGACACACAGCCCAGACAGCGGTGCATGGCGACTGCAGCACAGAGCCCGGACCTCTTTGCATGGAGACTGCAGCACACAGCTCGGACTTCGGTGCAGGGGACAGCGGCACAGATTCCGGACCTTGGTGCTGGGCCATGGCAGCACACAACCCAGACCTTGGCACCTGGCCACCGCGGTACACAGCCTGGTTCACATCGAACGGCCAGCGCAGCACACATCCTGGTCCTCGGGGCAGGGTGCCCACAGCACACATCCTGGTCCTTGGCGGAGGGCAACCGCGTCACACAGCCTGAACATCGGCATAGGGTTATGGCTTCAACACCCAGTCCTTGGCGCAGGCCGACTGCGGCAAACACCCCACACCTCGGTGCAGGGTGATGGCGGCACACACCCCAGACCACGGTGCAGGGTGATGGCTTCACACACACCAGAACTAGGCCAAGGGCATCCACGGCACACACCCTGGACTTTGGCGCAGGGCGACGGTGGCACACACCATGGACAGTGGTGCAGGGCGACCGCGGCACACACTCCGGATCTCTGCAGGGCAATTGTGACACACACCCCGGATCTCGGTGCAGGGTGATAGCAGCACACACACTATACTTTGGTGCAGGGCGACAAGGGCACACACCCCGGAACGTGGCACTGGGCGATGGCAGAACACACCCCGGATATTGTCATAGGGCGACTGCGGTACACACATCGCACCTCGGGTTCTGGCAATCGCGGCACACACCACGGACCTCGGTTCAGGGTGACGGCGGCACACACCCTGGACTGGGCGCAGGGCCATGGCACCACATGCCCCAGAAATCGGCTCAGGTCAACAGCGGCACATGCCCTGGACATGGGCACAAGTCAATGATGGAACATGACCAGGAACTCGGTGCAGGGTGACCGCGGCACACACCCCGGACTTTGGCACAGGGTGACTGTGGCACACAGCACGGGCCTCAGTGCTAGGTGATGGTGGCACACTCACTGGACCTTGTTGCATGGCATCGGCGGCACACACCACAGACTTTGGCACAGGTCAACGGTGGCACACACCTCGGATTTCAGGTCCAGCCGAATGCTGCACACACTCCAGATCTTGGAGCAGGGTGACCACATCACACAGCCCGGACCTCGGCGCAGCTTGACCACGGCACACAGCCCAGGCCTCGGTGCAGGGTGACCGCAGCACACAGCCAGGACCTTCGCGCAGGGCAACCATGGGACACAGCCCGGAACTTGGTGCAGGACGACCGCAGGACACAGCTGGGACCTCGGTGCAGGGTGACTGTGGCACACAGCCTGGACCTCGGTACAGGGCGACATCGGCACACTCACGGACCTCGGTGAAGGAAGACTGCAGTACATGCCCCGGATCTCAGCGCAGGGCGACAAGGGCACTCGCCCGAGAACTTGGCGCAAGGATGTTGGCACAGGTACCGGACCTCGGCTCAAGGCGATGGCTGATCCCGCCCCTGACCTCGGCGCAGGGCGATGACAGCACACTCCCCGGATCTCGGTGCAGGAGACAGTGGACCACTCACCGGATCTCAACAAAAGGTGACATGGGCACACTTCCCGGACCTTGGCACAGGGCTACGGCAGCACACGCCCCGGACCTTGGCACAGGGCTACGGCAGCACAAACCCTGGACCTGTGCTCAGGGCGATGGCGGCACACAGACAAGACCTTGGTGAAGGGCAACCACGGCACACAACCCGCACCTCAGTGCAGGGCGACAGTGACACAAAGCCTGGACCTCGGTGCAAGGCGACTGTGGCACACAGTTCGGACCTTTGTGTAGGGTGGTGGCAGCACACAACCCTGACTTCGGTGCAGGGCAACTGCAGCAACCAACCCGGACCTCCCTGCAGGGAGACAGTGACAAAATGCCTGCACCTTGGCAAACGGCGACCAGGGCACACGTCCCAGACCTCGGCAATGGGTGTGCGTGGCACACAGCCCCAACCTCGGCACAGGACGACTGAGTAACACAGCCTGGAGCTCGGCAAACTGCAACCACAGCGCAGGGCCTGGAAGTCAGCTCGTGGTACCGTGATACACAGCCTGGACCTCGGCCCAGGGTGACCGCATAACACTGGCCAGAATTTGGCACAGGGTGACCGTGTCACACAGCCCAGACCTCGGTGCAGGGTGACTGCGGTACTCAGCCCAGACTCGGTGAAGGTTGACCACGGCACACTGCTCGGAACTCGGTGAAGGGTGACCACGACACAGAGCATGGACCTCAGCGCAGTGTGACAGTGGCACACAGCCCGGACCTCAGCAGAGGGCGACCAGGCAAATCACATGGAAATCGACGCAGGGCACGTCACACAGCCCGGATGTTGGTGCAGGGCGACAGCGGCACACAGCATGGACCTTGGCGCAGAGCAACCACGGCACACAGCCTGGACTTCAGCGTAGGGCAACCGCAGCACACAGCATGGACCTCATCGCAAGCTAAACACGGCTCACAGCCCAGACCTCGGCACAAGTCGACCACGGCTCACAGCTCAGAGCTCGGCGATGGGCGAACACGGCACACAACCCGGACCTCAGTGCAGGTGACTGTGGCACACAGCCTGGACCTCGGTGCATGCCGAACGTGGCAAACTGCCTGATATCTGTGCAGGGCGACCACGGCACACAACCCGGGACTCGACAAAGGGCAACCGTGCACACAGCCCAGACATCGGAGCAGCGCAACCGTGGCTCACAGCCCAGAAATCGGAGCAGGCGACTGCGGCACACAGCTCAGAACTCGGTGCAATGCGACCACTGCACACAGCTTGGACCTCGGTTCAGGCTGGCCACAGCACACAGCCCAGACCGCAGGGCCAGGCGACCGCGGCACACAGCCCGGGGCTAAGCGCAGGGTGACAGTGGCATACAGCTTGGACCTGGTCGCAAAATGAACACAGTTCACATCGCAGACCTCATTGCATACCGACTGCGGCTCACAGCCTGAAACACAGTGCAGGGCAACCACAGCACAACCCAGAACTTGGTGCAAGCGACCACAGCACACATCCCGGATCTCGGTGCAGGGCGACTGCAGAACACAGCCCGGACCTCGCTGCTGGGCGACAGTGACACAAAGCCTGGACCTTGGTGCACAGCGACTACGGCACACGCCCCAGACTTTGGCGATAGGCGTCTGAGGCACACAATCCCGACCTTGGCACAGGACAACCACAACACAGCCTGGACTATGGCGAAATGTGACCAAGCACCTAGCCCGGAACTCAGCACAAGACACCGCGACACACAGCCCGAACCTGGCTCCAGGGTGACCGCGTAACACAGGCCAGAATTCAGCGCAGGTTGACCGCATCACACAGCCCAGACCTCAGTGCAGGGCGACAGTGGTACTCAGCCCTGATTCGGCACAGGGAGACCGCGGCACACAGCTCAAACCTCGGCACAGGACAAACATGGCACAGAGCCCGGACCTCAATGCAGAGCTACCGCGGCACACAGCCTGGACTTCGGTGCAGGGCGACCGCGGCACACAGCCCGGACCTTGGCAGAAGGCGACTGCTGCACACAGCCCGGGCCTCAGTGCAGGGAGACTGCAGCACACAGCATGGACTTTGGCGCAGAGCGACCGTGGTACAGAGCCCGGAACTCATCGCAAGCCGACTGCAGCACACAGCCCAGAGCTCTGCGCAGGCGACTGCAGCACACAGCCTGGACTTCAGCGGAGGGCAAATGCGACACACAGCACCGACCTCGGCGCAACCCAAACACAGCTCACAGCCCAGATTTCGTCAAAACCGACCACGGCTCACAACTCAGAACTTGGCGCAGAGCGACCATGGCACACAACCCGGACTTGGCGCAGGCGACGGTACACACAGCACGGATTCGGTGCAGGCCGAGCACGGCACACAGCCCGGACTTGGCGCAGGGCGACTGCAGCACACAGCCTGGACCTCGGTGCAGGGCAACCGTGGCACACAGAATGGACCTCGGTGTAGGCCGACCGCAGCACATATGGCTGAAATTGGTACAAGGCCACTGCAGCACACAGTCCGGAACTCAACTCATGTGACCGCGGCACGCAGCATGGCCTCAGCGCAGGACGACCATGGCACACAGCCCAGAACTTGGCAGAGGGTGACCGCGTAACACAGCCCAGAATTTGGAAAGATCAAACAGGTCACTCAGCCTGGACCTCCTTGCAGGGTGATCGCGGCACTCAGCCTGGACTTGGCACAAGGCGACTGCGACACACAGCCCAGAACTCCATGCAGTGCAATGGCAGAACACATCCCGGACATCAGTGCAGGCAGACTGCAACACAAAACCTCGGACCTCAGAACAGGGTGACCGCAGGACACAGCCCAGACCTCAGTGCAGGGCGACCACAGCACACAGCCTGAACTTGGCGCAGGGTGACCACAGCACTCAGCCCGGCCCTCAGTGAAGGGTGACCATGGCACACAGCATGTACTTCCACGCAGGGTGACCGTGGCACACAGCCCAGACCTCGGCACAGGGCGATGGCAGCACACATCACTGAACTCAGTGCAGGGCAACAGCAGGACACAGCTCGTACCTCGCTGCAGTGCCTCAGTGACACAAAGCCCCGACCTCAGCACACGGTGACCCTGGCACAAGCCCCAGACTTCAGCGATGGGCGTCTGCGGTACACAGCCCCATCCTCGGCACAGTACGACTGCGACACACAGCCTAGACCATGGTACAGGGCGACCACGGCACTCAGCCTGGACATCGGTGCAGAGCAACTGCAGCAAAAATCCCAGACTTCGTCACAAGCCAACCGCAGCACGCAGCCCAGACTTCATCGAAGATCGACCACGGCACACAGCCTGGACCTCGGTGCAGGGTGGCCACAGCACACAGCCTGGACCTGATTGCAAGGCGATGATGGCTCACAGCCCAGACTTCCTTGCAAGCCGACTGTGGCTCACAGCCCGGAACTCGGCGCAGGGTGACCACTGCACACTACCCAGAATTCAGTGCTGGGAACCACAGCACACAGCCCGGACCTTAGGGCAGGTCAACCGTGAGACACAGCCCAGTCATCTGCACAGAGTGACCGCAGCACACAACCCGGACCTCGGCACAGGGTGAACGTTCACACAGCCTATATCTCGGCAGAGGGCGACTGGGGCAAACCACCCAGAAATCGGATCAGGGCTTGCGTCACACAGGCTGGACCTCAGTGCAGAATGACCGCGGCACACAGCCCGGACCTCAGCGCAAGGTGACCGCGGCACACAGCATGGACCTCGTCACAAGACAAACACGGCTCACAGCCCGGACCTCGTCGCAAGCCGACCACAGCTCACAACCCAGAACTTGGCGCAGGGCGACCACCGGAAACAACCCGGACCTCGGCACAGGTGACCGTGGCACACAGCCCGGACCTTAGCACAGGCCAACCGTGAGACACAACCCAGACATCTGCGCAGGGTGACTGGAGCAAACAACCTGGACCTCGGCGCAGGGCAATCGTTCACACAGCCTGGATCTCAGTGCAGCATGACCGCAGCAAACAACCTGGACTTCAGCGCAGGGCAACCGTTCACACAGCCTGGATCTCAGCACAGCATGACCACAGCACACAGCCCAGACATCGGAGCAGGGCGACCGTGGCTCACAGCCCGGATATCAGCGCAGGGCGACTGTGGCAAACAGCTCGGAACTTGGTGCAGTGCGACTGTGGCACACAGCATGGACCTCGGTGCAGGCAGATCATGGCACACAGCCCTGATATCGGCGCATAGTTACCACAGCACACAGCCCGGGCCTAAGCACAGTGTGACTGAGGCACACAGCTCGGACCTCATCGCAAACTGATCACAGCTCACAGCCCGGGCCTCGTAGCAAGCCGACCGTGGCTCACATCCCTGAACTTGGCGCAGGGCAACCATGCCACACAATCCGGACCTCAGAACAAGCGACCGTGGCACACATCCCAGATCTCAGTGCAGGGCGACTGCAGCACACAGCCCAGACCTCGGTGCAGGGCTACCGCAGCACAGAGCCCGGAATTTGCAGCAGGGTGACCGAGACTCAGAGCCAGGAAATCAGCGCAGGGCGACTGCATCACACAGCTTGAAACTCGGTGCAGTGTGAACAAGGCACACAGCCTGGACCTAAGCGCAGGGCGACCGCGGCATACAGCTCTGACCACGTCACAAACTGAACATGGCTCACAGCCTGGACCTTGTCACAAGCCGATCGTGGCTCAGGGCATGGAACTTGGCGCAGTACCACCACGGCACACAGCCCGAAGCTCAGCGCAATCCGACCACAGCATACAGCCCGGCCTCGCTGCAGGGTGACAGTAACACAAAGCCTGGACCTCGGCACACGGTGACAGTGGCACATGCACCGGACCTTGATGATGTGCGTCCGTGGCAGACATCCCTGACCTTGGCAAGGGACAACCACGGCACACAGCCCGTAACTCGGTGAAATGTCAACACAGCAGAAAGCCCAGACTTTGGCACACGGCACTGTCACACACAATCAAACCTCGGCCCAGAGCGACCGCACAACACAGGTCGGAATTCAGTACAGGGTGACCACGTCACAAAGCCCAGATCTCAGTGCAGGGCGACTGTGGTACCCAGCCCAGACTTGACGCAGGGTGACCATGGCACACAGCTCGGACATCGGGGCAGGGAGACCACAGCACACAGGCCAGACCTTGGGGCAGGGTGACCGTGGAACACAGCCTGGACCTCAGCGCAGGGTGACCGTGGCACAAAGCCCGGACCTCAGCAGAAGGCGACCACAGCACAAAGCCTGGACCTGGCACCATGGCGACTGCGTAACACAGGCCAGAATCAGGCACAGGGTGAATGCATCACACAGCCCAGATATTGGTGCAGGGCGACCACGGTACTCAGCCCAGACTCAGCACTGGGAGACCATGGCACACAGCTCGAACCTCGGCGCAAGGCGACCATGGCACAGAGCCCGGACCTCGGTGCAGGGCGACTGCGGCACACAGCCTGGGGCTCAGCAAAGGGCAACCGCGGCACACAGCATGGACTTCGCCACAGTGTGACCACAGTAGACAACCTGGAACTCATCGCAAGCTGACCGCGGAACACAACCAGGGCCTCGGTGCAGGATGACTGCAGCACACAGCCCGGAACTCAGTGAAGGGCGACCTCGGCACACAACATCGACATTGTCACAAGCCGAACACAGCTCACAGCCTGCAACTCAGCACAGGGTGACCACGGCACACAACCTGGACCTCGGTGCAAGCGACTGCAGCACACAGCCCAGATCTCGGTGCAGGCTGACCGTGACACACAGCCCGGACTTCGCTGCAGGGCGACAGTGACACAAAGCCTGGACCTCAGTGCACGGTGACAGCAGCACATGCCCCGGACTTTGGCGATGGGCGTCCGTGGCACACAGCCCCGACCTTGGCACAGGATGACTGTGACACAGCCCGGACCTTGGCGAAATGCGACCAAGCACCTAGACTGGACCTCGGCACAGGGCAACGTGACACACAGCCCGAAACTGGCCCAAGGGCGACCACATAAAACAGGCCAGAATTTGGGGCAGGTTGGCCATGTCACACAGCCCAGATCTCAGTGAAGGGCGACCGTGGTACAAAGCCCAGACTGGGCACAGGGAGACTGCGGCACACAGCTTGAACCTCGGCACAGGGAGATCATGGCCGCAGGGCAAACGTGACACACAGCACGGACCTTGACGAAAGCCGAACACAGCTCACAGCCCAGACTTCGTCACAAGCTGACCACGGCTCACAACCCGGAACTCGGCACAGGGCAAACACGGCACACAACCCGGACCTCAGCGCAGGCGACTGTGGCACACAGCCCATATCGTGGCACAGGCCGAGCACAGCACACAGCCTGGACCTCGGCACAGGTCAACTGCGGCACACAGCCGGGACCTGAGCCCAGGGCGACCGTGGCACACAGAACGGACCTCGGTGTAGGCCGACCATGGCACACAGGGCGGAAATTGGTGCAAGGCCACTGGGGCACACAGTCCAGAACTCGGCACATGCGACCGCGGGACACAGCCTGGACCTTGGCGCAGGGCGACCATGGCAAAGAGCCTGGACTTTGGCGCAGGTCAACCAAGGTTCACAGCTTGGAACTTGGTACAGGGCGACCGCGTAACACAGCGAGAATTCGAACAGATCGAACAGGTCACACAGCCTGGACCTCCTTGCAGGGCGATCGTGGCTCACATCCCTGAACTCGGCACAGGGCGATCACGTCACAAAGCCCAGATCTCAGTGCAGGGCGACTGCGGTACTCAGGCCAGACTTGGCACAGGGTGACCGTGGCACACAGCTCGGACATCGGGGCAGGGAGACCACAGCACACAGGCCGGACCTTGGTGCAGGGTGACTGCGTAACACAGCCCGGACCTCGGGGCAGGGAAATGTGGCACAAAGCCCGGAACTCAGCAGAAGGCAACTGCAGCACACAGCCTGGACCTAGGCGCTGGGTGACCACTGCACACAGCCCGGACCTCGGCGCAGGGCGACTGCATCACACAGCTCAGACCTCGGCACAGGCAGACCACAGCACACAGCCCAGACCNCATGGCACACAGCCCAGAACTTGGCAGAGGGTGACCGCGTAACACAGCCCAGAATTTGGAAAGATCAAACAGGTCACTCAGCCTGGACCTCCTTGCAGGGTGATCGCGGCACTCAGCCTGGACTTGGCACAAGGCGACTGCGACACACAGCCCAGAACTCCATGCAGTGCAATGGCAGAACACATCCCGGACATCAGTGCAGGCAGACTGCAACACAAAACCTCGGACCTCAGAACAGGGTGACCGCAGGACACAGCCCAGACCTCAGTGCAGGGCGACCACAGCACACAGCCTGAACTTGGCGCAGGGTGACCACAGCACTCAGCCCGGCCCTCAGTGAAGGGTGACCATGGCACACAGCATGTACTTCCACGCAGGGTGACCGTGGCACACAGCCCAGACCTCGGCACAGGGCGATGGCAGCACACATCACTGAACTCAGTGCAGGGCAACAGCAGGACACAGCTCGTACCTCGCTGCAGTGCCTCAGTGACACAAAGCCCCGACCTCAGCACACGGTGACCCTGGCACAAGCCCCAGACTTCAGCGATGGGCGTCTGCGGTACACAGCCCCATCCTCGGCACAGTACGACTGCGACACACAGCCTAGACCATGGTACAGGGCGACCACGGCACTCAGCCTGGACATCGGTGCAGAGCAACTGCAGCAAAAATCCCAGACTTCGTCACAAGCCAACCGCAGCACGCAGCCCAGACTTCATCGAAGATCGACCACGGCACACAGCCTGGACCTCGGTGCAGGGTGGCCACAGCACACAGCCTGGACCTGATTGCAAGGCGATGATGGCTCACAGCCCAGACTTCCTTGCAAGCCGACTGTGGCTCACAGCCCGGAACTCGGCGCAGGGTGACCACTGCACACTACCCAGAATTCAGTGCTGGGAACCACAGCACACAGCCCGGACCTTAGGGCAGGTCAACCGTGAGACACAGCCCAGTCATCTGCACAGAGTGACCGCAGCACACAACCCGGACCTCGGCACAGGGTGAACGTTCACACAGCCTATATCTCGGCAGAGGGCGACTGGGGCAAACCACCCAGAAATCGGATCAGGGCTTGCGTCACACAGGCTGGACCTCAGTGCAGAATGACCGCGGCACACAGCCCGGACCTCAGCGCAAGGTGACCGCGGCACACAGCATGGACCTCGTCACAAGACAAACACGGCTCACAGCCCGGACCTCGTCGCAAGCCGACCACAGCTCACAACCCAGAACTTGGCGCAGGGCGACCACCGGAAACAACCCGGACCTCGGCACAGGTGACCGTGGCACACAGCCCGGACCTTAGCACAGGCCAACCGTGAGACACAACCCAGACATCTGCGCAGGGTGACTGGAGCAAACAACCTGGACCTCGGCGCAGGGCAATCGTTCACACAGCCTGGATCTCAGTGCAGCATGACCGCAGCAAACAACCTGGACTTCAGCGCAGGGCAACCGTTCACACAGCCTGGATCTCAGCACAGCATGACCACAGCACACAGCCCAGACATCGGAGCAGGGCGACCGTGGCTCACAGCCCGGATATCAGCGCAGGGCGACTGTGGCAAACAGCTCGGAACTTGGTGCAGTGCGACTGTGGCACACAGCATGGACCTCGGTGCAGGCAGATCATGGCACACAGCCCTGATATCGGCGCATAGTTACCACAGCACACAGCCCGGGCCTAAGCACAGTGTGACTGAGGCACACAGCTCGGACCTCATCGCAAACTGATCACGGCTCACAGCCCGGGCCTCGTAGCAAGCCGACCGTGGCTCACATCCCTGAACTTGGCGCAGGGCAACCATGCCACACAATCCGGACCTCAGAACAAGCGACCGTGGCACACATCCCAGATCTCAGTGCAGGGCGACTGCAGCACACAGCCCAGACCTCGGTGCAGGGCTACCGCAGCACAGAGCCCGGAATTTGCAGCAGGGTGACCGAGACTCAGAGCCAGGAAATCAGCGCAGGGCGACTGCATCACACAGCTTGAAACTCGGTGCAGTGTGAACAAGGCACACAGCCTGGACCTAAGCGCAGGGCGACCGCGGCATACAGCTCTGACCACGTCACAAACTGAACATGGCTCACAGCCTGGACCTTGTCACAAGCCGATCGTGGCTCAGGGCATGGAACTTGGCGCAGTACCACCACGGCACACAGCCCGAAGCTCAGCGCAATCCGACCACAGCATACAGCCCGGCCTCGCTGCAGGGTGACAGTAACACAAAGCCTGGACCTCGGCACACGGTGACAGTGGCACATGCACCGGACCTTGATGATGTGCGTCCGTGGCAGACATCCCTGACCTTGGCAAGGGACAACCACGGCACACAGCCCGTAACTCGGTGAAATGTCAACACAGCAGAAAGCCCAGACTTTGGCACACGGCACTGTCACACACAATCAAACCTCGGCCCAGAGCGACCGCACAACACAGGTCGGAATTCAGTACAGGGTGACCACGTCACAAAGCCCAGATCTCAGTGCAGGGCGACTGTGGTACCCAGCCCAGACTTGACGCAGGGTGACCATGGCACACAGCTCGGACATCGGGGCAGGGAGACCACAGCACACAGGCCAGACCTTGGGGCAGGGTGACCGTGGAACACAGCCTGGACCTCAGCGCAGGGTGACCGTGGCACAAAGCCCGGACCTCAGCAGAAGGCGACCACAGCACAAAGCCTGGACCTGGCACCATGGCGACTGCGTAACACAGGCCAGAATCAGGCACAGGGTGAATGCATCACACAGCCCAGATATTGGTGCAGGGCGACCACGGTACTCAGCCCAGACTCAGCACTGGGAGACCATGGCACACAGCTCGAACCTCGGCGCAAGGCGACCATGGCACAGAGCCCGGACCTCGGTGCAGGGCGACTGCGGCACACAGCCTGGGGCTCAGCAAAGGGCAACCGCGGCACACAGCATGGACTTCGCCACAGTGTGACCACAGTAGACAACCTGGAACTCATCGCAAGCTGACCGCGGAACACAACCAGGGCCTCGGTGCAGGATGACTGCAGCACACAGCCCGGAACTCAGTGAAGGGCGACCTCGGCACACAACATCGACATTGTCACAAGCCGAACACAGCTCACAGCCTGCAACTCAGCACAGGGTGACCACGGCACACAACCTGGACCTCGGTGCAAGCGACTGCAGCACACAGCCCAGATCTCGGTGCAGGCTGACCGTGACACACAGCCCGGACTTCGCTGCAGGGCGACAGTGACACAAAGCCTGGACCTCAGTGCACGGTGACAGCAGCACATGCCCCGGACTTTGGCGATGGGCGTCCGTGGCACACAGCCCCGACCTTGGCACAGGATGACTGTGACACAGCCCGGACCTTGGCGAAATGCGACCAAGCACCTAGACTGGACCTCGGCACAGGGCAACGTGACACACAGCCCGAAACTGGCCCAAGGGCGACCACATAAAACAGGCCAGAATTTGGGGCAGGTTGGCCATGTCACACAGCCCAGATCTCAGTGAAGGGCGACCGTGGTACAAAGCCCAGACTGGGCACAGGGAGACTGCGGCACACAGCTTGAACCTCGGCACAGGGAGATCATGGCCGCAGGGCAAACGTGACACACAGCACGGACCTTGACGAAAGCCGAACACAGCTCACAGCCCAGACTTCGTCACAAGCTGACCACGGCTCACAACCCGGAACTCGGCACAGGGCAAACACGGCACACAACCCGGACCTCAGCGCAGGCGACTGTGGCACACAGCCCATATCGTGGCACAGGCCGAGCACAGCACACAGCCTGGACCTCGGCGCAGGTCAACTGCGGCACACAGCCGGGACCTGAGCCCAGGGCGACCGTGGCACACAGAACGGACCTCGGTGTAGGCCGACCATGGCACACAGGGCGGAAATTGGTGCAAGGCCACTGGGGCACACAGTCCAGAACTCGGCACATGCGACCGCGGGACACAGCCTGGACCTTGGCGCAGGGCGACCATGGCAAAGAGCCTGGACTTTGGCGCAGGTCAACCAAGGTTCACAGCTTGGAACTTGGTACAGGGCGACCGCGTAACACAGCGAGAATTCGAACAGATCGAACAGGTCACACAGCCTGGACCTCCTTGCAGGGCGATCGTGGCTCACATCCCTGAACTCGGCACAGGGCGATCACGTCACAAAGCCCAGATCTCAGTGCAGGGCGACTGCGGTACTCAGGCCAGACTTGGCACAGGGTGACCGTGGCACACAGCTCGGACATCGGGGCAGGGAGACCACAGCACACAGGCCGGACCTTGGTGCAGGGTGACTGCGTAACACAGCCCGGACCTCGGGGCAGGGAAATGTGGCACAAAGCCCGGAACTCAGCAGAAGGCAACTGCAGCACACAGCCTGGACCTAGGCGCTGGGTGACCACTGCACACAGCCCGGACCTCGGCGCAGGGCGACTGCATCACACAGCTCAGACCTCGGCACAGGCAGACCACAGCACACAGCCCAGACCTCGGCACAGTGTGACTGCAGCACACAGCCCGACCTCAATGCAGGGTGACCGTGGCACACAGCAGGACCTCGGTGCAGGGTGACCGTGGCTCACGCCCTGGCCCTCATGTTAGGGAAACCATGGCACGTGCCCTGGACCTAGGCACAGGGCAACGGCATTACACATCGTGGCCCTCGGCCAAGGCAGATGGTTGAACAGAGGCTGGACCTAGGCACAGGCCGATCTCGGCACACAGCCCGGACTTTGGGAGAGGGCAACTGGGGCACACAGCTCGGACCTCGGCGCAGGACAACTGTGGCACACAGCCCGGACCTCAGGGCAGGGCGATTGCAGCACACACCCCGTACCTTGGCGCAGGGTGAATGTGGTACAAAGCCCGGACCTCAGTGCAGGGAGATCGTGGCACACAGCCCGTACCTCAGCAAAGGGCAAATGCAACAAGCATCCTGGACCTTGACACATGGCGATCGCAGCACACAGCCTGAAACTCATTGCAGGGTGAATGCGGCACACAGCCTGGACCTCGGCGCAGTGTGACCGTGGCACACAGCTGAGACCTTGGTGCAGGGCGGTGGCAGAACATGCCCCAGACTTCAGCATAGGGTGACAGCGGCACATGCCCCAGGCCTCGGCTTAGGGCAACAGCGGCACACACCCCGGACCTCGGCACAGGGTGATATTGGCACACACCCTGGCCCTCAGCCAAGGCAGACGGTGGCACAGAGCCTGAACCTGAATGCAAGCCGACCGAGGCACACAGCCCGGACTTCAGCGCAGGGCGACCATGGCACACAGCCTGGACCTCTGCCAGGGTGACCATGAAACACAGCACGGACATTGATGCAAGGAGAACAGGCAAACAGCCCTGATCTCATCTCATGGCAATCGCAGCACACAGCCTGGACCTCGGCACAGGGTGACGGTGGCACAAACCCGGACCTTGACACAGGGCGACTACATTACAGACATCGCTCCTCGGGGCCTGGCGACCTTGGCAAACGCCCCGGACCTCGGTCCAAGGCGACTGCGGAACACAGCCCAGACCTCGGCAGAGGGCGACTGCGGCACATAGCACAGAACTCGGTGCAGTGAGATAGTGGAACAAAGCCAAGACCATGGCTCAAGGCGACCGTGGCACACAACCCAGAACTCTGTGCAGGGCGACAGTGGCACAAAGCTTGACATCAGCGCATGGTGCCCACAGCACACAGCACAGACCTAGGTGCAAGGCGACCACAGGACAGAGCCAGGACCTTGGCGAAGGGCAATCGCGACACACAGCCGAGACCTCGGTGCATGGCGACCACAGCACAGTGCCTGGACCTCAGTGCATGGAGACTGCAGCACACAGCCCAGACGTTGGTGCAGGATGACCTCAACACACACTCTGGACCTCGGTGCAGGGTGACTGAGGTACTCAGCCCAAACTCTGCAAAGGTCGACCGCAGCACACAGCTCGGAAATCGGCGAAGGGCGACCACGACACAGAACCCAGACCTCGGCGCAGTGCAACAGCGGCACAAAGCCCGGACCTTGGCAGAGGGCGACTGTGGCAAACCACCTGGAAATCAATGCAGGGCACTGCGTCACACAGCTCGGACATCGGTGCAGGGCGTCAGCGGCACACAGCACGGACCGCGTCACAGAGCGACCACAGCACACAGCCAGGACCTCATCGCAAGCCAAACATGGCTCACAGCCCAGATCTCGATGCAAGCCGACCGTGGCTCACAGCCCAAAACTCGGCGAAGGGGGAACATGGCACACAACCCGGACCTCGGCACAGGTGACCGTGGCACACAGCCCGGACCTTGGCGCATGCCAAACGTGACACATGGCCTGATATCTGTGCAGGGCAACCGCGGCACACAACCCGGGGCTCAGCACAGGGCAACCGTGCACACAGCCCAGACATCAGAGCAGGGCAACCGCTGCTCACAGCCCAGAAAACGGAGCAGGGTGACTGCGGCACACAACTCAGAACTCGGTGGAGTGTGACCACTGCACACAGCTTGGACCTCGGTTCAGGCCAGCCACGGCACACAGCCCGGACCTCAGGGCAGGGCGACCGCGGCACACAGCCCGGGGCTAAGCGCAGGGTGACTGCGGCACACAGCTCAGACCTGGTCGCAAAACAAACATGGCTCACATCCCCGACCTCATCACATGCTGACTGCCGCTTACAGCCTGGAACTCAGTGCAGGGCAACCACAGCACAACCCGGACCTCAGCGCAAGCCACCGCGGCACACATCCCAGATCTCGGTGCAGGGCGACTGCAGCACACAGCCCGGATCTCGGCGCAGGCCTACCGTGGCACACAGCCCAGACCTCGCTGCAGGGCGACAGTGACACAAAGCTTGGACCTCGGTGCACAGGGATCGTGGGACATGCCCCGGACTTCAGCGATGGGTGTCCGAGGCACACAGCCCCGACCTTGGCATATTACTACCGCGACACTGCTGAGACTTTGGCAAAATATGACCAAGCACCTACCCTGGAACTCAGCACAGGGCAACGTGACACAGCCCGAACCTGGCCCCAGGGTGACCGCATAACACAGGCCAGATTTCGGCACAGGTTGACCACATCACACCGCCCAGACCTCAGTGCGGGGTGACTGTGGCACACAGCACGGACTTTGGCGCAGAGCGACTGTGGTACAGAGCCTGGAACTCGTCGCAAGCTGACCACAGAACACAGCACGGAGCTCTGTGCAGGCGACCACAGCACACAGCCTGGACTTCAGCGGAGGGCGAACGCGACACACAGCACGGACCTCGATGCAGGCTGAACACAGCTCACAGCCCAGACCTCGTCACAAGCCGACCATGGCTCACAACTTGGAACTCGGCGCAGGGCGACCATGGCACACAACCTGGACTCGGCACAGGCGACGGTGCACAGAGACCGGATCTCGGTGCAGGCCGAGCAGGGCACAAAGACCGGACCTTGATGCAGGGTGAATGCCGCACATAGCCTGGACCTCGTTGCAAGGCAACCATGGCACACAGAATGGACCTCAGTGTAGGCCGACTGCGGCACATAGAGCGGAAATTGGTGGAAGGACACTGCAGCACACAGTCCGGAACTCGACTCATGTGACCGTGGCACGCAGCCTGGACCTCAGGGCAGGACGACCATAGCACACAGCCCGGACCTCGTCGCAGGTCGACCAAGGTTCACAGCCCGGAACTTGGCAGAGGGGGACCACATAACACAGCCCAGAATTTGGACAGATTGAACAGGTCACACAGCCTGGACCTCCTTGCAGGGTGATCGTGGCCTCAGCCGGACTCGGCACAGGGCAACTGCAACACACAGCCCAGAAATCAGTGCAGGGCAATGGCAGAACACATCCCGGACATCAGTGCAGGCAGACCGCAACACAAAACCTCGGACCTCAGCACAGGGCGACCGCAGGATACAACCCAGACCTCGGTGCAGGTCGACCACAGCACACAGCCCGGAACTAGGCACAGGGCGATGGCGGCACAAAGCCTGGACCTTGGTGCAGGGCGACTGCGGCACACAGCCCGAACTCAGCGCAGGGTGACCACAGCACTCAGCCCGGCCCTCAGTGAAGGGTGACCGTGGAACACAGCCCGTACCTCGGCACAGGGCGATGGCGGCACACATCACTGAACTCGGTGCAGGGCAACCGCAGCACACAACTCGGACCTCGCTGCAGTGCCTCAGTGACACAAAGCCTCGACCTCGGCACACGGTGACCACGGCACAAGCCCCGGACCTCAGCGATGGGCGTCTGTGGTACAGAGCCCTGTCCTCGGCACAGTACGACCGTGACACACAACCTAGACCATGGCACAGGGTGACCACGGCACTCAGCCCAGACTTCGGTGCAGAGCGACTGCAGCAAAAATGCCGGACTTCGTCTCAAGCTGACTGCGGCACACAGCCCGGACCTCATCACAGGTCGACCGTGGCACACAGCCTGGACCTCGGCACAGGGCGACCATGGCACACAGCCCGGACCTCATTGCTAGGCGATGACGGCTCACAGCCTGGACCTTGTCGCAAGCCGACCATGGCTCACAGCCTGGAACCCGGTGCAGGGCGACCATGGCAAACTACCCGGAACTGGACGCAGGCAACCACGGCACACAGCCCGGACCTCAATCTTGGGTACACAGGCCGGACCTTGGCGCAGTGCGACCGTGGCACAGAGCCCGGACCTCGGCAGAAGGCAACTGGGGCAAACCACCCAGAAATCGGATCAAGGCATTGCATCACACAGGCTGGACCTCAGTGCAGAACGACTGCAGCACATAGCCCAGATCTCAGTGCAAGGTGACCACGGCACACAGCATGGACCTCGTCGCAAGATGAACACGGCTCATAGCCCAGAACTTGTCACAAGCCAACCACAGCTCACAACCCAGAACTCGGTGCAGGGTGACCACCGCACACAACCCGGACCTCGGCACAGGTGACCGTGGCACACAGCCTGGACATTGGGGCAGGGAGACCACAGCACACAGGCCGGTCCTCGGTGCAGGGCGACCGCAGAACACAGCCCGGACCTCGGTGCAGTGTGACTGTGGCACAAAGCCCAGACTTCAGCAGAAGGTGACCGCGGCACATAGCCTGGACCNCTCTTAGCAACCCCATGGACCACAGCCCACCAGGCTCCTCCGTCCATGGGATTTTCCAGGCAAGAGTACTAGAGTGAAGTGCCATTGCCTTCTCCGCTTACACCCTATAAGGGCCTATAATTTGTTGAAAAAGGCATAGACAGGCATTCAGGTATGGGTTTGCCTTTCCTGTCCAAGTGCCACAGCAAGTACCACTATGCTATGAGATCAGTCTACATACCAGGCAGGCCACTTACACTAAAAGAAAGGGGGCAGGGCTGGTGGGAAGGGGAGGTGGTAAGCATCAATTATGGTCACAGAGTCAGCTGCAGTGGCAGGAGAGAGAGTCCTCCTACAAATTGTTATTGAAATTGTGGACACAGAACCCTGGTGGACCTGTACTTGAATAGAGTAAACTTAATTATCAGAGGCAACTGTCTCCAGATAGTGCAAGGGTTACAGTAGAGTACACGTTGTTGGTGGCCTGCCCAAATGCCCTTTGTCAGGCCAGTACACCTTTTTTCCACCTGAGTTGAGTGCTGGCTGTTAATTGCTCACAGCTACCCTTTTTCATGAAAGAAATGATGACAGCCATCTCACCCAGGAGGGTACCCTCATCCAGGAGATAGCACTAAACCAGTGAGGGACTGGGAGAAGAGTGCACAAACTGGAGGAACAACTGAGGAAAGACACCCTCAAGAGACTCCCACCCCCATGGACAGACTTGACCAGAAACCACATCCTTGACTAGCTCTGCCCCATCCCGCTTCACTCATTCCCTTAAACAGTTCTCTCCTACAGAGCAATCACTCAGAAAAGTGTATATAACCTGCATTCCTGTCAGGCTCTGTTCCTAGACAACTTGCACCAAGATAACTCCTCTTTTTCTAACTCGTAGCATAAATGACTATCAAATATCCTTGCAAAGGCTATGAATTCTTTCTGACTATGACCTCTCCTGCTCTTTCCTGCATTTGTTTTATGTTGCAGTCTGTATATTCAGATCCAAATTATCTACTTACTCCTCTTTTACTTAACCAACCATTATGTTTCCTTCTGCTACCAACAAGCTAGCAGCAATGAGTGCATGCCATAGGACAAACATCTGAATCAGGAATAGCATCCTAATCTAATCTGGCTGGAGTTCTTTTCAAAGAAATCTGGACACACCGAGAGACACTAGGGATACATGCTCACAGAGGAAAGACCAGATGAGGTCACAGAAGGAAAGTGACCAAGCAAGCCAAGCACAGAGGCCTCAGAAGAAACCAAACCTGCAGACACCTTGACCTTGGCCTCCAGAAGTACAGGAAGAAAAATGTCTGTTGTTTAAGCCACTTGGTACCGTCTGCAGTACTTTGTTATGGCTACCCTAGGAAACTAACACAATACAGATTGTACATGAGGTGGTTTCTTTTTTTTAAGTATTTCAAAATTTAATAACTAATAAAGTTAAAAACAAGATAATATGGAAGCAGCCAATGCCAATTATGAAAAGCAATTTTATGTGTCAATTGTGGAAATGTAGTTAGTTTAGCCTTTTTTAGGAAAGCGATTTGGCAATAATAGGAGTTTTGAAAAGATGATATAGTAATTGGACTTCAGGGAATCTTTCAGAGTGAAATCCTGCATACAGAAAAAGGTGTAATTAATAGCAATTACCAGTATTATTATTGGGCTCTTCAGGTGGTGCTAATGATAAAGAACTCATCTGGCAATGCAAGAGACCTAAGAGACCAGGTTCGATGCCTGGGTTGCAAAGATCCCTGGAGAAGGAAACGGCAACTCACTCCAGTACAGAGGAGCCTGGTGGGCTACAGTCACAGAGTGGCAAAGAGTCAGACATAACTGAAGCAACTTAGCAGGCAGGCACCATTATTATTATTATTTACGTAGTGTTTATTATTTGCCAGGCCATGTTCTAAATGTTTCCATATTTTAACTCATTCAATTTTCATAAAATTCATTGTAACCTTGATTATTTTTAAGTTAAAATTTAAATTATAAAACCCAAAGCATTTGCTGTTAATATTTTGGTATCTTTTCTTCATTTGTTTTTTCTATGATTTTCTTCTTATTTGTATAACAAAAACAAAAAGCACGTAAATGTTCTTTTTTCACTTGACATGGGTGAAGGAAGTCAGAAAGTATTATTCTGTTAATAAATTACTGAACGTATAAAGGAAATCAATAGAAAACTAGGATTTTGCTTTACGTGCAAGATTTTATGAACCCACACAAAATGAAGTTAAGCTTTTTGTTTGAATACTCTAATCTCATACATTTTTAGGTTTGTTTTTATTTATTTTTCAGTTCAGTTATAGCTACACTATAAGTACTGGATAAGACAAAGTTATTTCTTAATGCCAATCCTCAAATGTCTACAGATGTATAATCAAGCGTAACCACAAATAGGATTCAAACAAATTTG
The DNA here is from genome assembly GCA_006410875.1 of Neotragus pygmaeus. NCBI lineage: Eukaryota > Metazoa > Chordata > Mammalia > Artiodactyla > Bovidae > Neotragus > Neotragus pygmaeus. Next base: position 58,997 of record SJYV01024372.1, on the reverse strand, counting down.
GAGAAAGCAGTTTGAGAATTTTAAACAGATGCTAAGAAACATTCAAACCATCTGTAAGATTGGATGGATGAAGATGGCTTAACAAGGCTCACCTGCATTTCTACACTAGAGGCAATGAGACTGTGCACCACCAGGCTGGGAGGACTGAAAATCTTCCACTGACTCACTTGCTTACATCTTACTGCTAATAATGGAGATGCACACTGACTGGAAACTAACAAGGCTAGCTTTTTCAGTGCTTCACAATAAACATCCAAATAAAAAAGATAATTCTAAAGTAACATCAGGTATAAGAGAGAAAAAAGGGGGGGAAAAAAACATTTCCAGAGGTAGGTAATAATAAAATAACAATTTCAAATGTGGAAACAAGCTTTATAGATTTATCATTTATTGTTTCATATAAAAATAAGATAAAAATCAAGATGAAATTCATTTTCTGATAGACGTGTAGAGAGAGGGAAATTGCGAGAACTAATTAACTGAGAATAAACAAATAATCCCCAGATGATAGCATTAAAGACCTAGGTATGCCCCCGAGAGCCTAATTTAGTATTACTATTGACAACACAGTTTTTCTCAGCAGTCTGGAAACTTTTCTCTATAAAAATGCTAGACCTGGTATCCTTTAAGGCCTGCTCTGCACCCGCTGCTGCTGCTGCTACTGCTGCTAAGTCACTTCAGTCGTGTCCGACTCTTGCCTATTTCAAATGTCCTACGTCACTGAGGAAGTCTCATACCTCACTTTGGTGGGAAAAAAGAAAGAAGAAAGGGGAAGGAAGAAGGAAGAGAGGGGGATAGGAAGGATGGATTAGAGAAAGGGAGGAAGAAAATTTCTGGTATGAGCACTCATTTGAAATATATTAATTCTATGATGATTTCCCTCTAATTATCAAGCACACCTCCTGGAGACAGCTATGTTTAAAAAATGTTCAGCTTTTTCTATTAAGGTTTTACTCTTGAATTGTTTCACTTCCATTCACTTATGAATTCATTAAACTATTACTGCCTAAAAAAACTTCTTAGAAAACACTTTGGTATTATGTCTTAAAGCTGAACATACAAATAGAATATATCTAAGAGAAATTCCTACATACATAAAACAAGAGATGTTCACAGCATCATTTTTCACAATAGTAAAAATTTAGAAACAATCCAAATACACATCAGTGGAAGAGTGAATTAAAAACACACAGCAGGCAAAGTAAATGAACTACCACAACACATAGAATTATGATGAAATATAAAATTACGTGAAAAAAACAGAAGAATTTTATATAAAGGGACACTAGTGCTGTTTAAGAATAAGTACGTATTTATCTATCTATGGATATCTATGAAACTGATATAAAAAAGAAACCTAAGGAATGATGAACGTGAGTTCAATATAATGACTGCCTCAAACTGAAGGAGTCAAGGAAATGGGATGAGATAAAGAAATAATTAGATTTAAATTACTGCCAAGGTTCCATATCTTGTTTGACATGGAAGGTTCACAGGTGCTTATTAAATTATTATAAAATAATTAAAAGATTCCCGAGTAGCAAGTATAAAGCTTTCCCTCCTGCCATAAACTGCAAAACTGAGCAGAAGGGATGACACAGTTACTTTAGGGCATGACACAGATTGAAATTCTTAAGAAACAACAACCATTTAACATCAGCTTCACTCCAGATTTCTGCCTGGAAACCATTTCATAACTATAGCATGAAGAATTGGAAGCCGAGGCAGAGAGCACAAGATTTACTAGGCATATGAAACAATCTGGTGTTAAAAGTAGGGAACTCAGGCTTGCTAAAGCAGTGGCAACTTGTGATGTAGGTTACTACAGAGAAGAGAGCTAAGAGCAAAAACTCCAGAAATTCAGTTTTTACTCAGGTTCCTACCCAAATTGGGAAAGGAGTACTTCAAGGCTGTATATTGTTACCCTGTTTATTTAACTTATATGCAGAGTACATCAGGCAAAATGCCGGGCTGGATGAAGTACAAGCTGGAATCAAGATTGCCAGAAGAAATACCAATAAACTCAGATACATAGATGACATCACCCTTATGGCAGAAAGTGAAGAGGAACTGAAGAGCCTCTTGATGAAAATGAAAGAGGAGAGTGAAATAGTGTGCTTAAAACTCAACATTCAGAAAACTAAGATCATGGCATCCAGTCCCATCGCTTCATGGCAAATAGATGGAGAAACAATGGAAACAGTGAGAGACTTTCTTTTCTTGGGCTCCAGAATCACTGCAGATGATGACTGCAGCCATGAAATTAAAAAATTTTTGCTCCTTGGAAGAAAAGCTATAACCAACCTAGACAGCATATTAAAAAGCAGAGACATTACTTTGCCAACAAAGGTCTGTCTAGTCAAAGCTATGGTTTTTCCAGTGGTCATGTATGGATGTGAGAGTTGGACCATAAAGAAATCAGGGTGCCAAAGAATTGAAGTTTTTGAACTGTGGTGTTGAAGAAGACTCTGGAAAGTCCCTTGGGCTGCAAAGAAATCAAACCAGTCCATCCTAAAGGAAACCAGTCCTGAATATTCATTGGAAGGACTCATGCTGAAGCTGAAGCTCCAATACTTTGGCCACCTGATGCGAAGACCTGACTCATTGGAAAAGACCCTGGTGCTGGGAAAGACTAAAGGCAGGTGGAGAACAGGACTACAGAGGATGAGTTAGTTGGATGGCATCATCGACTCAATGGACCTGAGTTTGAGTGAGCTCTGAGAGTGAATGATGGACAGGAAGGCCTGGCATGCTGCAGTCCATGGGGTCACAGAGAGTCAGACACGACTGAAGCAACTGAGCATGCATGCACTGTTCAAACAAACCCAAAAACCAATCTTGGTGATCCACTTTGATTTACCTGCCTGACAAGATTTTTTTTAAGTAAATTCTTTAATGAAAACATAATATAGAATCTCTGCAATGAATCATTTACAATGTTCAGCATACAATGAAGTATTAATCAATGTGAAAAGAGGAAATAAAATGAATCCATAATAAAGGGAACAAAAAGTCAACAGAAGGAGTTCTAAACATGGACAAGAAGCTCAAAATACCTACAGGGAATATGTCAAAAAGAATTTAGTGGGGAGGTGGATACAGTAGGTAAACAGAGAGGCAATTTCAGCAGATTGATTGAAGCTTGGGGGAAAAAAAAGTGTCAATTCTAAAACTGAAACTGCAATAAGAGAAGTATAGAGTACACTACACATGCTCAACAGTAGAGTGGATAAAAATAGCAAAGAGTGAACAGATTACTATAAAGTAAAGACACAGAAAGAGAAAAAAGAAAACAGAAAAGCATGCAAGATTGGTGGGGCAGTATCAAACATTCAAACTCATATATTTTTGGAATCATAGAGGAAAAGGGGGGACAGATGGAGAAGAGGAAATATTAAAAGAGATAATGACCAACATTTTTAAAAATTGATGACAAATCATTTCATACATCCAAGCAACTCAGTGAACCATGAGAATATAAAGAAAAACACATTTAAATATGTCAAACTAATAAAAACAAAAGGCAAAGAGCTATCTTAAAAGCAACCAGAGAAAAAGGACACAATACCTATAAGAAAAAAAAATGAAATCACAGCTGACTTCTTTCCATGAACATTGAAAGCCAGAAGACAGCTGAATGACAAGTCCAAAGATATGCCATATGAAGCCCAAGAATGACATATGTTAAGAATGATGTATCTTAAGAGAGAAAGAAAAAGTTCACCTAAATCTATATCTAATCTGTAATGAAGCACTCTTCTAACAAATGAAGGCAAGAATTAAGACTTTTTTAAACTACAAAGGCTGAAAGAAGATCAACCATACAACATGAATACTAACAGAAGGTGGAACAGAAATGATACCAGGAAGAGGCCTAAATATGGAGAGAAGAATGAAGATAACCAAAACCAGCAAATATGTGAGTAATTATTTTAAAAAATTCTTTTTAAAACAAAAATGTTGATAATTGGATGAAAATTTAGAATGTATGGTAATGTTTCTAATATTTGTGTATGGTAAGATATATAATGACAACAGCAAAAGTACGATGGAGGTAAAAATGAAATTATTTAATTATAAGATTCTAATATTAATTCATGGTAGAATTATAAATTAAGAATGCACAGTATAATTCCAAGAGTAACACTTCTAAAAAGTTATAGTTTAAAACATATTAAAGTACATACTATGGAATACCAAAAATTAATTAATAAATCAAAAGAAGGATTTTTAAAAAAGAAAACAAGGGAAAAAAGGGAAGAAACAGAAAATATTTAGCTGATAGATTAAGTCTAACTACATAAGTAATTATATGAAATGAAAATAGACCAAGCTTTCCAATATTAAAAAAAAAAAAAGACTGGAGAAAAATCATATTCTGTTGCTCTGCCTCTTTGTCTCTCTCTCTCTGCCTCTCTATCTCACACACGTACACTCTAAATATAAGGAATCCAAAGGGTTAAGAGAATGGGAAAGGATATTCCACACACATACTCACCATAAAAAAGTCAATGAGTATACCTATGACTGATTCATGCTGAGGTTTGACAGAAGACAACAAAATTCTGTAAAGCAATTATCCTTCAATAAAAAAACAAATTAATTTTTAAAAGTCAATGCAGCTACAATAATAGCAGATAAAATATAATGCAAGGAAAATATTACCTGAGTTAAAGAGGAAGATTTCACAGCAATAGATATATTCTTTAAAAAATGAAAACTCTAAGTGCTGGTATATCCAATAACAAAAAAATAAAATACATAAAGCAAAAAAATGACATAGGACTATAAGAAACAGACAAATATGCAATCATGGTTGGAAGTTTTAACACTCAGTGTTAAAAGAAAGACAATTAGTAAAAATATAGAAAATGTAAGACAATAAGAAAAGTAAGTAACAGGTCATATACCTGCTGAACAAACATGCAAAAATCCTCAAAAAAATTTAGCAAATGACTTCAACAATATATTTAAAAAAAAAAAACATATACCATGATCAAAGTGATACACCATTCAACAAAACTGATGGTACACCAATTAACAAAATGAAGGATAAAATTTGATCATTCTAATAGACACAGAAAGTGCATTTGACAAAATATGACTCTTATTCATGAAAAAAACTCTCAACAAAGTTCAAAAAAAACATACATCAATATAATAAAGGCTATGTGTGACAAGCCTACTCAAAGATCAGGAAGAAGACAAGGTGCTCCTCCTTGCCACTTTTATTCAATGAAGCACTATAAGTTCAACATAGTACTATAAGTCCTACTCAGAGTAATTAGTCAAGAAAAAGAAATAGAAGGAATACAAAGCAGAGAGAAAGAAGTACAACTGTCTATTTGCAGATGACACGATATCGTGTGTGTGTGTGTGTGTGTGTGTGTGTGTGTACACATACAGGAACTCCCTTAGCTCATATGGTAAAGAATCTGCCTGCAATGCAGGAGACTCAGGTTTAGTCCCTAGGTCAGGAAGATCTTCTGGAGAAGGGAATGGCAACCCACTCCAGTATTCTTGCCTGGAAAATCCCATGGACAGAGGAGTCTGGCAGGCTACAAATGTATATGTATATGTATATGTATATGTAAATATATATGTATATATATAAAGCTCTATCAAAAATATTGTTGAACTAATAAATTCAGTAAAGTTGCAGGAAAGAAAGTCAATATACAAAAATCAGCAACACTTGTATACACAAACAACAAACTATTAATATAAGGAAGAGAAATTAAGAGAACAACCCCATTCACAACTGAATCCAAAAACAAAATACCTAGGAAAAAAATCTGATCACGAAGATGAAAGGCCTATACATTGAAAACTATAAAACAATGATGAACACATGTAAACCCATGGCTGGTTCATGTCAGTGTATGGCAAAAACCAGTACAATGTTGTAAGTAATTACCCTCCAATTAAAATAAATAAATTTAAAAAAAAGAAAACAGAAATAATGAGGGACTTCCCTGCTGGTCCAGTGGTTAAGAATATGCCTTCCAATACAGGGGATGTGGTTCGATCCCTGGTAGGGGAACTAAGAGCCCACAGGCCACTGAGCAACCAAGTTGCACACTGTAACTACTGAGCCTGTGATCTAGAGTCCATGCACTACACCCAAAGATCTCAGATGCCACAAGTGCATTTGTGTGCTGCAACTGAGACCCAATGCAGCCAAATAAATAAAATGTAAAATTTTTAAAAATAAGAGAAATAATGGTGTAAGTATATTGTCTGGAAGCATGGAGGTGAGGGCCAGAAGAAACAGCTAAACAGAAGTTTAAAAGTGACCTCTGAAGACTGGGGCTGGGGTACAGAGAAGGCGACCAAGGGGTCTATTATTTTTATCTTGAGACTATTGGCTCTGTTTAATACTTTTAATCACAAGTATGTTTTACATTAATAAATATTTATTCATTTCAATACATAAATATTCTTAATGATTAAAAATAATAACAATAAAACAATGATAAAAGAAACTGAATAACAAAGAAAAAATTGAAGCATACACAAATAAATGGAAAGATAGTTGATGCTTATGGGATAGAAGCATTAATATAGCTAAAATTTCCATATTACCTATAGCAATCTACAGATTCAATGCAACTTATATTAAAATTCCAATGACATTTCTCACAGAAGAAGAAGAAACGTTCCTAAAATTGGTATGGAACCACAAAAGACCTCAAACAGCCAAAGCAAACTTGAGGAAGAATAAAGCTGGAGGAATCACACTTCCATTTCAAGCTATATTATAAAGCTATGGTAGTCCAAACAGTATAAGACCGGCATGAACCAGACATTTAATTCAAAGGAACAGAATAGAAAGCCCAGAAATAAACCCACACATATGTGGTCAATTAATTTATGGCAAAGGAGTCTGCTACACAAAGGAAAAATGATAGTCTCTTCAATAAATGGTGCTAGAAAGACTAGACAGCCACATGCAAAAGAATGAACCTGGACCACTCTCTTACATGATATACAAAAACCAACTCCAAATGGACTGATGACACGAATGTAGGACATGAAATCATAAAACTAATAGAAAAAAAATCACAGGGAATAAGCTCCTTCACATCGATTTTGACAATGATTTTTTTGAATTTGACAACAAAAGCAAAGGGGAAAAAAGCAAAAGTAAACAAGTGGGATTACATAAAACTGAAAACCTTCTGTACAGCAAAGGAAATCATCAAGAAAACAAGAAGGTAGAGAAAGAAAATACTCGCAAATCATATGTCTGAAAAGAGGTCAATATACAAAGTATACAAAGAACTCAAACTATTAAATGGAAAAAAAATCCAATTAAAAAAATGGACAGAAGATCTAAACAGACATTTTTCAAAGATGACAACAAATGACCAACAGGTCCATGAAAAGGTGCCCAACATCAGCAGTCATCAGGAAATGCAAATTAAAACCACAGTGAGATATTACCTCACACCTATTAGAATACCTATTATCCAAAAGACAGGAAATAACAAATGGTGACATAAATTTGGAAAAGAAGGAATCTTTTTCTACATTGTTGGTGGGAATGTAAATTGTTTCAGCCACTGTGGAAAACAACATAAAGGAGCCTCAAAAAACTAAAAATAGAACTACTATATGAATCAGCAATTCCACTTCCAAGTACTTATGCAAAGTAAATGAAAATACCAACTTAAAAGGATATATATGCAACCCCACATTCACTGCAGCATGATTTACAACAGCCAGGACACAGAAACAACCTAAGTATCCACGGATGGATAGATAAGGAAAACGTGCAGTATATACACAATGGAATATTATTCAGCCTTTAAAGAAGGAAATTCTGCCATTGGCAACAACAGGGATGGACCTTGTGAGCATTATGCTAAACGAAATATTCAGATAGAGAAACACAAAAGCTGTGTATCTCATGTGTGGAATCTAAAAACAAATTCATACATATGAAAGGAAATGGGTCGGTGCCAGCTGAGGTCTGTGGGGACAGGGGAGAGAATGCAAGGGATTCCAAAGATACCAAGCTCCTGTTACAAAATAACTAAGTCCCGAGGATGTAATGTACAGCATGGAAACTATAGTTAACAAAACTCTATTTTATATTTAAGAGTTGCTAAGAAAGTAAATCTCATTACATGATTTTAAAAATTGCAACTATTGTGGTGATGGATGCAAACAAAACTTATTTGGTAATCATTTTGCAATACATAAATATATCCAATCATTGTATTGTGTATCTGTAACTAATACAATATTTTTTCAATTATATCTCAATTTTTAAAGAATTATTATTAAATAATGAAAATTTAAAAATAAAAATGGACAGAACTACTAACCAAGGAACATAAAAAGCCTCTACAAGCTGAGAGTAGCTCCCAGCTGACAGCCAGCAAGGAAATAATGATCTCAAGTCCACAAACACAAAGAACTGGGTTCCGCCAACAAACTTAATGAACTTGGAAGTAGATTCTTCCCATGACCTTCCAGATAAGAGCCCAAGCTGGCCAATATCTTCAGTCAACCTTGTGAAATCTTAAGTAGAGAAGCCAGAACTCACCTAGATTTCCAACATACAGAGATGCAGTTAATAGGTGGGTATTGTTTTAACTTACTAGGCTTGTGGTAATATAAAATTAATACTGATATTAAGTATTTTACATAGTAATCAACTTTCTTTACATAAGCCAACATGAATAAAAATAACTAATAACTAATGAGAGGAAAAGATTCATATACTCATGTAAGTGAAGAATTCCACATAATCTTTGGATAGTATAATCAAATTGTGGTAGCATTTTTCATTAAAATTGCTCATCTACATATTTGTTGCAATGCCAATGGCAAAGCATATAATGAGCATTTTCAAGCTCTGTGAACTTCATGGAAAATATGGTAATTTTCTTTGAAATACATATTGCTCTAAGCGTATTTCATTGTCAGATTTACATTTTTTGCAAATAGTTTAATACAAAAAAAAAGAAAACTGTTCAGTTTCTTCAGAAAAGGTAATGTATGCCACTTTTATGTTCACCAAGTTGTTTTAAAGTTAAGCTATAACTCAGCAGATCCAAAGAAATAATGTTCACAAAAATGTTCAATGCAAAAAACGCACTGTGACATTGGAAAAATTATCAATTTAAAAAATAAGCCATAATTACAAACCATTATCAAATTTTTACCACATATTTTTATTTTTTATATTGTGATTGACACCAGTTGAAGAATCAATTGGTGACTACTCTCACAAAGATGAACTTCATCTTTAGTTTACTTATTATCATCACAAACGTTATCAAATTTCCTTTAAAAATTCCCTATGGAAAATATCTTTGAAATGGATGCTCATCCAACTAAAAGATAAAGAATAAATATGATGATTTTTGTGTCATCAAATCAGACAATTTCTCAATTTCTCTTTCTGGTCTGTTAGACCCGTTATATCAATCTTATGTTTTCTACCAAGAAAGCCTCTGTATACACTGCTCTTATGGATCAAGTACAGTAGTAAAGAAGGGCTTCCCTGGTGGCTCAGACAGTGAGGAATCTGCCCACAATGAAGGTGACTCAGGTTCATTCCCTGGGTCAGAAAGATCCCCTGGAGAAGGGACTGGCTACCCACTCCAGTAATCTTGCCTGGAGAATTCCATGGACAGAGGGACCTGATGGGCTACAGCCCATGGGGTCACAAGCAGGGATACAACTGAACAAATAACACTTTCACTTTCACAGCAGTAAAGCAGGCTTCTCAGGTGGCTCAGTGGTAACGAATCTGCCTGCCAATGTAGGAGTTGCAGGAGTTATGGGTTGGATCCCAGGGTCGGGAAGATCTTGTGGAGGAGAAAATGGCAATCCACTCCAATATTCTTGCGGGGATAATCCCATGGACAGAGGAGCCTGGCAGGCTGCAGTCCATGGGGTCACAAAGACTCAGACAGGACTGAGCACACAGGCCTGGACAGTAGTAAAAAAAGACTAAGCCACCAATCAGAGCTGCCACGCTCTGAAACATAGCTGGTATAAATCAAGCTGTTCTGCAGGTATGAAACGCAAACCAGATTTTGAAGACCTTTTACCAAAAAGCCATAATCTAAAATAGTAAATTTATTGTTTTATATCCATTATGTGTTGAAATGGCAATACTTTGGATTGCTGTTGTTCAGTTGCTGAGTTGTGTCCAGCTCTCTGTGAGCCCATGGACTGCAGCATGCCAGGCTCCTCTGTCCTTCACTATCTTCTAGAGTTTACTCAAATTCATGTCCATTGAGTCTGTGATGCTGTCTAACTCTCTCACCCTCTGCTGTTCCCTTCTCCTTTTGTTTTTGGATAGACTGAGTTAAATAAAATATATTATTAAAATTAATTTCCAGGGAACTCCACCCAATACTCTAAAATGACCTATACGGGAACAGAACCTAAAGAAGAGTGTATGTATGTATGTGCATAATTGACTCAGCTTGCAGGACAGCAGAAACTAACATAACACTATAAATCAACTATACTCCAGTAAAAATAATTTAAAAAAATAAAATCAATTTTGAAAAATTTTACATATTCTCTATGTATTCTTATAATTTAACTAATATATGAGATTCCTAATCAGTCACTAGCCAGTGATGTTTGGAAAAGCACAACAAATCATAGACCATGAAGATGCGGTCACAGAAGAATCTATAGGTATAACTTCTGCCAAGATAGCACTCAACTCAATTAGAAATACTAAAGAACAGGTACCTCTTTGGATAATGGCCAAACAGCTCCCATCAAATGAACCATCCCAAAGATAATGTGTTCTGGGCAAAATGTGAACAAAAACGACTTGAAGGCCCTGCTGCTGCTGCTGCTAAGTCGCTTCAGTCGTGTCCAACTCTGTGCAACCCCACAGACTGCAGCCCACCAGGCTCTCCCGTCCCTGGGATTCTCCAGGCAAGAACACTGGAGCGGGTTGCCATTTCCTTCTCCAATGCATGGAAGTGTGAAAAGTGAAGTCGCTCAGTCGTGTCCGACTCTTCGCGACCCCATGAACTGCAGCCTACCAGGCTCCTCCATCCATGGGATTTTCCAGGCAAGAGTACTGGAGTGGGGTGCCATTGCCTTTTCCACCCTAGATCGTAACAAAAAAAAAAAGACAGACACTGGGGCGCAACTGACATTTGGAAGGAGAGAATGATACTGGATGAGTTACCCATTTTTATGGCTTTTAGTCAAATCTAATCAATACCTAAAGGCTAAATCTATATTAGAAAACTCAGTTTTAGCTTGAAAAATGAGAAAAGTTTGAGCAAAGAGAGCATGTAGAAAGTGAAGACAGAATGACAAAAGAAAGCTACAAAAAGGAAAAATTAAATTCCATGTATAATAAACACTGTCCAAATCTCATGTATGCACAGGAAGAATTCAAACAGTTCAGTTAAAATTGAAATAATTAAGCCAAAATTTCAGCTGTTGTACCTTAGGGGGAAAAAGTCTGTAGCTCAAATTCTGCCAAGTTAACTTGCTTTCAAAATAATCAGCACTCAGAACAGATTTCAGAGTCTCTATCTAGAAAGTATTGTTAAACATGTCCAAGATACAATTAAAATTTATTTGATAAATTAAGGAATAGAAAATCATGATTCTTACTCAAGAGCAAAAAACCATCAAGAGAGACTGAGAGCTAACCTAGATGCTACAGTTAGCAGAAAAGGATCTGAAAGCTCCCACAACTGTAAAGCTTCCTTTAACTGTATTAAAGGAAGTAAAGATAATATGCTCATAATGAATGAAAAGATAGGAGACCTCAACAGAGAAATGATGACTATTCATTCTGAAAAGTAAAATTTCTGAAATTAAAAATCCACTAGATGAGCATTTAATCAGATAGAGATTATGAAAGAAAGATCCCATGAACTCGATAATTACATAATCTGAAAAAGAGAGAGAAAAATTTTAATTATACAATATCTGGAATAATTTCTAAATAGTTTAAAATACAAATAATTGAATGAAAAGAAAGTTAAAAACATCACTTAGTGAAACAATTGACACAAACAGGAGAGAAAATGAACAGAGCTTAAAACTTAAAAATAAACCAATCAAGCAAACAAGTGGAAGTTCATGAATTTAAAAGTATCAATAGGGATGATCCAGAGAGACGTTGTGGGGTGGGAGGTGGGAGGGGGATTCAGGATTGGGAGCTTGTGTACACCTGTGGTGGATTCATGTCGATGTATGGCAAACCCAATAGAGTATTATAAAGTCAAATTAAAAAATAAATTAATTTTTAAAAATAAATAAATAAATAAATAAAAGAAAGGTTATCAGTATCAATTCCATAGATATTAAAAACAATAAAGGAAAATTATGAAATTTATACCTTTCTAAAAACTGTTAATATACAAATGGGCTATCACAACTTCTATTTAACACTGTACTATCTGTCCTAATAAAAGAAGAAAAAGATACAAAAAGCATAAATAGTGGATATGAAATAGAACAATACCTATCTGCAGATGACATGAATGTTTAAATAGGATATTATAATGAACCTAAAATAATTATCACAACTAATAAGTAAATTTGGTAAGGTCAAAAGATACAAGGTTAATACTGAAAATAAATTTACACAGAAGTTGAATACAATGAGAAATTGAAATTTTTGAAATAATTCTATTTATAGTATGATCAAATACTTTACATGCTTATGAAAAAAATAGTCATTCAAGACCTCTACCCTTAAAACTACAAAACAGTCTTAGAAGATCTAAATAAATGAAGAAGCATCCAATAGAAAAAATTAATGTTTTTACATGTTAATTCTCTCTAATCAATGTACAGAAATACAATGCAATCCTAGACTCAATCCTAGCAAACTTTTAAATCAAAATTAACAAATTGATTATAAAAATATATAATATATATAATATTTATAATTGGTTATAAATTATATATTATATATAATATATATATAATACATATAATTGATTATAAAATATATATGAATATCCAATATCTACAAAGGTGACAAACCAATCCAACAGAGAGTATAAAATCTTTTAAGTGTTTTTAGCAAATTGTGGTAAAACACTGAATAACAACCAGGAAAATTATGAATCTTGACCCCTACCTCCCACCATTCACACAAAAAATAATGTGCAGTGGATTGTATACCTAAACTGAGAAGCTAAAACTCTAAACCTTCTGGAAGATATATAGGAGGATAGTCTGACAACTTAGGGACTAGCAAACTGTTAGCACAAAGAAAACAAAAACTGTAAATTAAAAAATGGATAAATTAGATTTTTATCAAAATTAAAACTTCTGCTAATCTAAAGGTATTATTAAGAAAATAAACAGGCAAACCACAGATTGGGAAATATATTCACAAAGCATATAACTGACGAACGAGTGATACCTAGAATAAAGAATTTTTGCAACTCATTAATAAAAATAAAAACAACCTAATTTTTAAAAATTTGAACAGACACTTCACAAAGGAAGATATACAAATGACCAATGGGTATATGAAAAAGTGACATTGTTAGTCACTAGGCAAATACTACCAAAGGAGTAGCTATTATAAATTCATCACAATGACAAACAATTAAAAGACCTATATCAACAAATGTCAGAAAGTGTGAGGAATCACCAAAACTTTCAAACATATTTAGTGAGAGTTTAATTATTTTTTTAAAATGATCTGGCATAATAAAACTAAATACACACCTCTCCAAAGACCCAGGAATTTCTCTTCTAGATATTCATCCAACAGAAATAAAAATGTATCTCCACAAGAAGATTAATATGAGTATAAAATATTCATAAAATAGAAAACTACTCATAAGGAAAGGGAAAACTAATCATATATGCACATGAATGAATTTTTCAAATTATGCTGATCAAAAGTCTTTCATAAAAGTGTATCACCTACATGGTTTCAATTACGTGAAGTTCTAGAACAGACAAAACAATCTATACTAAAAAAAAAAAAAATAATCAGAACAATACTTGGTTCTAGAGGCTGAGGGGAGTCAATATTGACTGTAAAGAATCATGGGAGATGTAAATATGGGAATTGAGGGGTTAATAAATATATAGTCTCTAATTCAAGAGGCTCAACCTATAGTGACTACCCCAATATCACATGGTCAGTAAGTAGCAGACCCAAGATATGAACACATCCCCTGTGTTCAACACTACACAACATAAAGCTACCACAATATATATATATGTACAACAGTCAGGCACAAATCACCTGCTGACTAGACAGGGCAGCTCTCCTTGCCAATTTCCTTTATCTCTATATCTTACATTTCAAAGGTCATGCAATGAAATGGAAAGTTTAAAGGAACTTAACTGAGAAGTCCTGAGTTTAAGTAAGCAGCTGAAAACTGTATTTCTTAGAGCCTAATTTGGGTCCCATGTCCCACTTTCTAAACCAGAGCTGCTCTACTTTTAACTATTTTAAACTTAAAGGAAATGTTCTCAGCTAAAATCAAAAGAAAAACAAAAATCATGACTTGAAAAACACTAGACAAAGAGCCCTCATAGTTGAAGATACCACAATTTTAACTTGTAATGGCTTTTTAAATTTTGTCCCAAAAGAACTGCTCACAAACATTTCAACCCAGGGATCGATCCCAGGTCTCCCACGTTGCAGGCAGATTCTTTATCAACTGAGCCACAAGGGAAGCCCTCCGAGATCCTTAAAACTTCTCAAATGCAGAAGCTAAATTCCTAGATCAGCCTTAGGAATTCTTTTCTTGGGGACATGAATCTTTGTCAGTAATTCATAAATGGATGTGAAGGGTCTATAGCCTATGTGAAATGAATTCATTTTGCTAGTCAGTGAATTAAACAAAGTGAATTTACCAGTAATTAGCTTCTTCGAGTTTTATAAGATTCCTTACAATCATATAAAAGGTGATAATAAAAAGTATAGCTAACTTTTACTTGTCAGTCATCAACAAAAGCAATAACGTTATAAATAAAAGTTCTTTGAATAGAGAAAATAGTACTTAGTGGCTGTATATCAGATTAAGTATCTATACTAATAATTTTGGTATATGGCTATGATTCACAGTAAACATTCCAGTAAAAGTATTAATGATACACATCTAGAAATCAAAAGACATTCTGATTAGAAATATAGAGTTAAGATAAGCTTTTATTTCTGTAATATAACTATGAGCATTATAATAATTATTATATACTTAACAAGGTTTATAGATACACTCTGGAGCTTCCCTGGTGGCTCAGCAGTAAAGAATCTATCTGCAAAGCAGGAGAGATGGGTTTGATCCCTGGGTCAGGAAGATGCCCTGGAGAAGGAAATGGCAACCCATTACAGTATTCTTGCCCAGGAAATCCCATGGACAAAGGAGCCCGCAGCCTACAGTCCATGGGGTCATAAAAGAGTTGGACATAACCTGGAAACTAAAAAACAACAGTAGCATAAATATAGATATGTGTGTATGTTTGTGTGTGCACACGTGTACATTCGTATCCACCTCTTGAGTGCTTTATCTTTCAGAATATAGACTCTTCACGAAACATTCTTCCTGTCATGAAAAACTGATGTGCTGTGATCATACCAACTAAAATCAATGCCCACTGAGCAGACTGTACTCCCGGAACTATGAAAACTAAGAATGCTGTTCTTGCTATGTCAAAGCAGTCGTTAATGCGCCGTGATGAATAACAGGTGTCCATGCCAAAAATTCTGAGCACAAATTGATGGCTTCATTACAAACCAAAGCAATAGTAGAAAGCTGTATAAAGGTCCAATACTTCTAACCCAAAACACTACTAGATGAAATAGTTAAATATTTACTTTGCAAAATCAAATTTTATTTAGGACAATATTAATGTTTTAGAGGGCTTCCCAAGTGGTGCTAATGGTAGAGAACTCTCCTGCCAGTGCAGGAGACCTAAGGGACTCAGGTCCAATCCCTGGGTTGGGAATATCCCCTGGAAGAGGGCATGGCAATCCACTTCACTATTCTTGCCTGGGGAATCCCCATGGACAGGGTAGCCTGGCGGGCTACATGCAGAGTACATCATGCAAAAATGCCGGGCTGGATGATGCACAAGCTGGAATCAAGATTGCCAGGTGAAATATCAATAACCTGAGATACACAGATGACACCACTCTTATGGCAGAAAGCAAAGAAGAACTCAAGAGCCTCTTGATGAAGGTGAAAGAGGAGAGAGAATAAGTTGGCTTAAAACTCAACATTCAGAAAACTAAGATCATGGCATCCGGTCCCATCAGTTCAAGGCAAATAGATGGAGAAACAATGGAAACAGCGAGAAACTTTATTTCGGGGGGCTCCGAAGAAGACTTGAGAATCCCTTGAACTATAAGGAGATCCAACCAGTGCACGCTAAAGGAAATCAGTCCTCAATATTAATTGGGAGGACTGATATTGAAGCTGAAACTCCAATACTTTGGCCACGTGATGCAAAGAACTGGCTCGCTGAAAAAGACCCTGATGCTGGGAAAGATTGAAGGCAGGAGGAGAAGGGGACAACAGAGGATGAGATGGTTGGATGGCATCACCAACTCAACGGACATTAAGTTTGAGCGAGCTTTAGGAGTTGGTGATGGACAGGGAAGCCTGGCGTGCTGCAGTCCACGGGGTCGCAAAGAGTCAGACATGACTGAGCAACTGAACTGAACTGAACTGAATGTTTTGGAGGAAAAGAGCCCATTTACACTAGGTGAATTCGAGCTTTAAATTTCAGTTTTACAATTAGAATGGATCTGTAATTTATTGTCAAGTGACAACACTTTTGAGAGGAAAAGCAGTAGTGACAATAATCAGTGGGAGACAGCGGCATAAACGGAGGCCAGCCCAGCCAAATCTGATCACATGGGAACCTTACTTGTAATTGAAAATGTCAACAAGTCCAAATCTTCTTTCATCTACTAGGTTTCTAAAATTTTACTTTTAAATATTAAAGCCTGTGCATAGCTCATTATATACAGATGGAAAAGAGAGAGAGTGTGTGTGTCTTGAATATCCATTCTGAATAAATTACAGCCCTATTATGCCCCTGTGTGGCCAGCCGGCACAGCAAACTTACAAGGTTTGGAGGAAAAGAACAAGAAATATTACTAAAAATCAGAAAAAGCCGAATAGAAAATATTAAGTACATCTTCTCTGCAAATTTTATTATAAAAGATAATCATCATTTTCATGTTATTTAAATACTGCTCAAAGCAAATGATTACTCAAGGCACTGAACACTGTTAAAAATATACCTTCTAGCATCCCAACATTTTTGTTTGCTTCCAAAGATAAGATCACAAATTTAGATTCCATAATGAACTTAGTACTTCAGAATTTTGTTGCTGGTAATAAAAGGAATTATCTTTGTATCCTGATCAAGTCATTTAATTAGGGAGAAAATGAGTTTAGGGTAAGAAATTTTGATAATAAGAATATAAATGAAAGCGTCATTTCATCAAAAGCTATCAAGTCGATTTACGTTAGATGCAGACACACATTTTTATTTTTCTTGTTGGACCTTTGGTTTTGTTATTTTAATTATAAAAGAAGATGGTACTTCGCCACCTCTTTTACGTACAAAAATGGTACTTAAGCACACGATAGGAGAGTCACCTAAGAACTTTCAGTTTAAAATGTAAGAGCTACATTATATCATTTCCGATAAAAAGTCCATCTAAAATATTTTGATTGTTTTCAAACAAAAGAAATTTCAATTATTCATTAGATAATAAAATATTTTATCAATCTATACATATCTGTGGTTTAGTGACTTATGATACATCAAATATTATTGTGTATTGAAAATTCTTCACTTCTTTGACAAGCTGAACCTGAAAATGCTTTTGGAGTAATTATTATGGAAGATTTTAATTTTTTAACTTTCTATTGCTTATGTGTCATAGAGGTAATCTGCCCTAGCACCTGAAAATTTGATGAAAGTTAAACTGCAGATTTAGGGACAAGGTTAGTTACCTAGAAAAAGTCTCAAGAAAACTATTTGAAAGAGTCCTCTTTTCAATAATAGATTGTCTACAATTGACGTGTTGTATTATTCTAGTAATTTCTCCTAGAAAGTAATTCAGAATAAAATATAATGTGATTGTCCATACCTATGATGTTATGTTTCTGTCACTTTAAAGATCATACTTAATGTCACAATACAATAACTGAATATTCCATTTCAATTAATACCATTAAACAATAATTATTCACGTAAAAACAACCAACACTATTCTTTCCAGAGTGATACTTATAGAATTGATGCTTCAACTTTAAGAACATTATTATGTCCAGTCCACAAAGCTGAAAGGTCTACTATTTAGATACACTTTTATAAAGTTGTTGTAAGAGTACAACATCTGATGACATACTCAGATCATCTTTGTTCTATAAATTTTTCTTCAAGGATGATTTGTTATTCTACATCTTACTTTCTGATGTAATGTCTAAGCAAAGTAAGAATTTTAAAAGACTACTGTATCTGATTCAAATACAAAGAAACCAAAACATTAAAATATGTGGAGATACTAATTACAAGCTCATATAAACTCATTTTCATCTCTCATATTTCTTAAATAATAACTATTTGCATAACTGGCTTTGCTTATTAAAAGTAAATCAAGTAGTTTATCTTTATGAAAATCAATAGATTGACAGGTAAAAAATGTCATGTTTTCTTAAGACTAACAAGTTAAAGATATATAAAGACAGGGGATTTATTCCTCCTAAGACAGAATAAATTCTTCATTTACTAACTGGTAGTTTCAGATAATTTTAGATAAAAAATTTTTTAAGTTAAATAAGGCTGATCTCACAGAAGCATTAGAAACTTCACAATTTGATGTTTAACTGCAGCAACCTAAAACTCCAGGTTTTTAATAATGAAAGCATTGCAATTATGAACATGCCCATTATAATAGAAACTTGAAGCCAAGCAAAAGAATCTTAGTAAGCATACATGAAATTCCCTCAAGAAATAGTTTTTTTTTTTCAAATTTTAAAACTACTAACATTTATTTTAAAACAAATTCCATACCATGCTGTTAATAGCACAACTTCTAAAGTGAACGTGCACTCAGCCCTAACATTAATAAACACATAAGTTCTTGGCATTACAAAAAAAGAAACAGAAATCAAACAAGGAAAAGATGTATAAAGGATAAGTACCCATCCTAAAAGTCTGATAGCTTCAGATCATGGAAATTTTAAGAAAGCCATGCAGCCTCTTTTATATAAATGTAAAATGCTATACAGATTATTTTTATCATTACAGAAACTCCAGCAATGTATTTCTGAACTGGAAAAAAAAAGTATCTTAAAATATAGACAGCCTCTTTTAGAATGTCACAGAATTTCATAACTCATATATTTTCGATTAGTCCAAAAACTAAATGTAAAAAAAAAACAAATTAGTTAATTTAACAGAACAGTAGGAGGAAAGAAGTGAAATTTTATAAAAAACGGATGTTATTCCATATTTCATGAAAAGGTCATAGATAAATTTATCATCAGTAAACATTTTAATTTTCAACAAATTCTAAAAGCTTCCTTTTCACCTGCTAAGTTAATACAAATACTGGGTAATAGGTATCTTTTTAATCCTAAAATAGCCTGCCTCACACTGTTCAGTGATCCTAGAAGAGACCAGCAAAAATCATTCAATATTCTATGCACTCTTAGTTCCCCCTCAGTTTCCAGAAGGTTTCAGTACATTATCATGTTCACAGTATTTCTTTCTCAGTCTTTCTCTACACATATTTAGTTTAAATGGGGTCTTTCCTAAACAAGGTATATAACATCAGAAATACTCAAAAGGCAAACAACTTAAATGAGGGAAAAACTGCATGATAGAACTGCATTTCAAAAGCATTCTTTAATAAGCTAACTGCTACAGTGAAAGCCAGAGAAACCATCTAAAACATATGTCCGTGATTTAACAACCTTCACCATACACACATACACACACACCGAAAAAGAGCAAGTTGAAAAAGCAATAGGAATTTATAACAAAGCATCCTTCCAAACTAGCCCATCTCATACAAAGCATTATTAGCAGTTCCATAACATAGCTTGTTTTAAAGTGATTATTGATCTACCCTGCATAGAGAAATGTCTTGGACCTAGAAAACGCCTTGTGCCTGTTTTACAAAAAGCATGCATGACTGCTAATTCACATTTTCCAACAAATCACATATGATTATATAGCCCCATCCTTACATATGCAATGCAATCACTGCCGTGATCACAAAGGAAAAAACCTATCAGACATTTTAAATTAATCATTTTATTTATTAGAAAATGAAATCATGAAACAGCCTGTATTATATTTCAGAGGTCAAGCTAGTTAAATTTAAGATGTTTTTGTGCTTTGAAGTAAGCTTATTTTCCTTTTTAAAAATCAATTAAGAACTACATAAAAATGTATGTTTAAGATTAAAAAGACGACACCCTTATAATACTAATATTTCAATACAGAACAATTTTACAGACATAAGATTCTTATTCTGAAAATATCAATTCTAAAAGAATATATAGTTTAGCTTTACTCACCTTGCATTGTTCAGCGTTTGTCCAAAAAGCTCATTTTGTAAAATATTTGGTGGGGATGAAAAAACCCCATGAAAATGAGATAAAACAGAATTGCAGACCTGGCGCAATGTCTCAAATTGCATTTTCCTTCCTTTTTTTTTTTTTTTTTCCTCTTCTCTTTTTTTTCCTTACCACCTGTCTTTAAAGTCATCTATTTGCAGGCACCATCAAATAAAATCATGCCAATCAAGTTCCATATTTCTCCTGAGCTCTGTAAAAACTGTGCTTAAATGAGCAGAGGTTGATAGTTAATTGTACAGTCATTATTCTTCTAATTCAGTCGTAGAAGATTCAGTGCCCGTGCGGCTTTCGGCTTTCTCCTGACTGTAGCAAGAATTCTACACAGCAGTGAGCTTTTGGGGCATTCCCAGCTGAAGTGTGAAGCTGAGCTGCTTTCATGGACTCTGCTCACATTTCTCTAAGCCTGTTAAAAACACGCAACGAATAGGTGCTGTCGTCAGGAGTTTCAGCACATCTGGCTGCCAGCAATAAAATCTCAGAAGTAATAAAAATGGGCCAAGGTATCTTCCCAATGTTACTGCTGGGTAAGAGGGGAAGAAATTATATATTCCTCAGCCCTTTTCTCTTTCCCTGAAAAATGAATAACTCCAGCAAGAGAGTATATAGGTCTCATTAGTGTATAGGCTACTGCATAGGGCCAAAACATTCGAAAAATAAGCAGCTGATCCTTCTTTTAATATCATGAAACAATCAAAATATAACAGACAATAGGGGTTTTATTGCCTGCATTTGTAATGCCATACTTAGAAAGAGACATTTGGAAAACATGTACTTAGCTGTCTTAATTTCCTATTTAATTTTAAAATGTCTTCATCTACTCATTTTTAAAGGAAAGTGAATAATGTTCCGCTGGGCCCTTTTTAAAGGCCATACATAGTATGAAAGTGTTAGTCACTCAGTCATTTCCAATTCTTTGCGACCCCATGGACTGTATAGCCCACCAGGCTCCTCTGTCCATGGGGATTCTCCAGGCAAGAAAAACTGGAGTGGGTTACTATTCCCTTCTCCAGGTGATCTTACCAAATCCAAGGATGAAACCTTGGCCTCTCTCATTGCAGACAGATTCTTTATCACCTGAGCCACCAGTGAAGCCCATACTTAGTTTGATCTACATAATTATTCAAGTAATGCTAGAAAAAAATTGTACCTTATCAATTAAAACTGAAACAGCACACATGAAATATGAACTTTCCCACAAATCAAAAAGATACATCTAAGGCTAGAGAGACTCTATCAACTATTATTTATTCCAGTAATGGTGGTCACAGTATTTTTTAGAAGGATATTTCCTGAAGGCGCCAATGGTCTTAAAATACCACAGATCACCATCCATTCTAAACGAGTAACTCTGGTTTAACTAAAATCTTAAGTTACTCTACATCCAGGATCATCCATCTTTCTACAAAAGATGCTCTAAAGTAGTGTGTAAACCAAATTTTAAAAATCAACTCACTTATAGGATGATCAATATATTTATTGATCTTTAACTGCTCCTAAATCATGACATTTCTTTAACAAATACATCTCTTTTAGCCCTTTTTCTCTCAACTTTTAGCCTTAACTTCTTCTATGCCCTTCCACACACATACCACTATCAATAAATAAGCACTTAAGTGCCTATTTAAATACACAAACTAGTGAACTAATAAACTAGTGAATTCTTCTTGATGTGAATAAATATGTCACAAAATAACAACATAAAAGAAACAATACTAAAATTTTAAAAGATAAAAAGTAAACGTAATAATATAAATTTTAAAACAACTAATTTACTTTTTTAATAAATTAAGATCTTCAGTAATGGGTTTGTCCTCAACTAAGAGAGGTCTGGTATAAGGACTTCTCTGGTGGCTCAGACGGTAAAGTGTCTGCCTACAATGGGGAAGACCCGGGCTCAATCCCTGGGTCGGGAAGATCTCCTGGAGAAGGAAATGGCAACCCACTCCAGTATTCTTGCCTGGAAAATCCCATGGATGAAGGAGCCTGGTAGGCTACTGTCCATGGGGTCGCAAAGATTCAGACACAACTGAGCGACTTCACTTTCTTTAAGAGTGCTCCTATGTTGCTTATTTTTTAAAATTTTAATAGGTATACACTAATATGTTTATGAAATATATATTTCTGCTGGATCATGGAAAAAGCAAGAGAGTCCCAGAAAAACATCTATTTCTGCTTTATTGACTATGCCAAAGCCTNTATTTTTGGCTTATTAATACTTCTAAATTTTTTAATATTTAGAAAACATTATGAACAAGTGATCATTGCTACTATTTTATGGATGAAAAGAAACTAAAGTTTTAAGGGATTAAAGATCACACAGCTTGTAAAAGAGTATTTGAATGAAGGTCTTTACTTTGTGCTCCATTTCATATGCTTCTTGCCTGTTATTCTATCTTCTATACATGTGCACACATGGGTACCCACACATACACACACATACACAACTTGTATTTGTAAATAAAAAATAAGTGAAAGTGTTAGTGATTCAGTCAACTATGACTCTTCGCAATCCCACCAGGCTCCTCTGTCCATGGGGATTTTCCAGGCAAGAATACTGGAGTGGGTACCCATGCCTTCCTCCAGGAATCTTCCTGACCCAGAGATCAAACCCAAGTTTCCTGAATTGCAGGCAGATTCTTTACCATCTGAGCTACCAGGGAAGCCCATTTCTAAATAAATCAGCCTCAATATATGAATAAGAAACCTATTTCCCAGCGATGCAATCAAGTATATTTCAAAGTAAACATTTCAAATTTTTAAAATTCACAAATAATTTTAAGTGGGTTTCTTCCATTTAACTCAGACAGAAGCAACCTGATGTGCTTCAAATTGTTAAGCCTCTGACTACAAGTTGATTTTTACATCTATGAAAGGTCAATTTCTATAAGTGGAAATATACATTTTTAAGTTCTTAATTTCTGAAACTTATAGTATCTGTGATATATCCATCCATACACACACACACACACGTGTGTGTGTATACCCAATGCCTTGTGGGTAGGTTCAATTTTTATAAATAGGAGACTTCCCTGGTGGTACAGTGGATGAGAATCCACCTACCAATTTAGGGCACACAGGTTCATTCCCTCCTCTGGGAATGTTCCACATGCCATGGAGCGACTAAGCCCAGGCACCACAGCTCCTGAGCCTGCCTGCTGCAAATACTGAAGCCCAGGGGCCGAGAGCCACAGAAGCCCTGGTAATGAGAAGCTCTCTCACCACGACTATAGAAAGCCCATGTGCAAAAGTGAAGACCTAGCGTAAGCAAAGTAAATTAAATTTTTAATTCTTATAAATAATCCAAAGCCATTTTAAAGCAAGTCTATTAAATAAGAAGGTGACTAAACTGCAAAATAGTCTGTTGTTAAAAATTTCTTCTTTTATGTTTCAAAATTAAATCTTAAGGCAAGCTCACAGCAAGAGTTTCAAAAATGGTCTAAGCAATAGAAAGACTATTGGAATGAGCCTCAAAATGGCTTCTTCAAAGTAAATAATATAGCAGTGCCTCCCTAGGAGCATTATTTTCCAGCTGTCACTATATTACACACAGTTCTGGTCAGCTTCCTCAGTTTCTTCAACATTCCAGAAGAGATTTCTCCCACTTCCCTACCTCACTATCACCTTTCACCTTCTCATACTCATCCTGAGGGGCTCAAATGTCACTTTCTCAAGAAGACTTTCTTTAACCTAGATTAGGTCCCCCATTATCCACTATCATGGTACCCTATACTTTTTCTTCACAGCATTTGATAAAAGCATAACTATATATTTACTTGAAAAAAGTCTGTCTTTCACTCTCAGTTCCATGAGATTAAGACGCACGTTTGTTTTTTCTGTATACCACAATGCCTAGTAGAGAGTAGATGTTTAATAAATAAGAAGCCTCAATTTTATAAATTTTATGTTTTAGTCACATCACAAATTAGTACAGGAAATTGCTCAGGGCTTAATTTGGTTGTTAGTTTCTGGTTTGTTTTTTTGTTTTCTCCTGCCATATCATGTTATAAGGTTCATAAATACAAGAACAACCAATATTCGCAACCAAAAGCATTGTGCATTGGATGGACCTTGTGATTTGTTATAAATATCCTAAATATTATAAAGAATATTTATAGCTAATATTTTTTTTAGTTTTCCATATACTGAAGGCTCACAAGGAATATAAAATATCAGAGGCTTCCATAAGAACAGAAGAACATAGCACTTGCAGTCAAATGGCCTGGATTTAAGTACTGAGTCCAACCCTACCTAGCCATAAAACCTCAGGATGTTCACTTTATATGTCTGAGCTATGTTTTCTCAAATGTAAAATAAACTACATCACTTACTTAGGGTATTATTATATCAAAACAAATGTATTTTATAAATGTAAAGTATGCTGTATGTGGGAGTAACCTCACTGTGAACTATCTAATGAATCAAATTATTGGAACCAAGATTCTAACAAAAACGTCCCTGCTGCTGCTGCTTAGTCACTTCAGTCGTGTCCGACTCTGTGTGACTCTGTGGACTGTAGCCCGCCAGGTTCTTCTGTCCACGGGATTCTCCAGGTAAAGAGTACTGGAGTGGGTTGCCATGTCCTCCTTCAGGGGATCGTTCCAGCTCAGGGATCAAACCAGCTCAGGGTCTCCTGCATTGCAGGCAGATTCTTTACCACTGAGCCACCAGGGAAGCCCAAAAACAGCATTAGGTATCTTTTATTCATCATATTTATTTATGCAACAAATATTTATAGGATTTCTTTGTGTGAAGTTCTATACCTCTGTTCATTAGATGCTGAAGGGATAAAATGCTTATGCTTACCCTTTTCTGCAAAAATGAGATAAATTCAGAATGTCCTTCAAGTAAGGTCAGTTCCATACTTACATCTAGTCCTGCAGAGGCATTAACACTCACAAATGGTATAGCTGGTAGCAACTGTTTTCTCTGTGGCCATTCTATTAGAAAATTTAGCTCCTCAATGGAAATAACAGTGTTAACTAGAGTTCCCACAGAAGATGTTAAGAAACTTGAAGCAGCACAGGCAATTTCATTAAAGATGACAGGAAAAAAGTCAATCAACACTAAAAAGTTAAACCTTCTTAAAGCAATCTCAAATTTTCAAATAAAACTGATAACGTAATTCATTTTGCCTATTAAATTGGCAAAGTATTGGCTAGAAAGTCAGAGAATGGCCATGTAAATAAACTGCATTTATTGTCAGGACTGTATACTGATAAAACCTTTTGAAAAATATTAAGTAGTATTTGGCAAAAACTTTTAAAATGCTCAAACTCTGAGAGAACACTAGGAGAATAAACAATGAAATGTTGATATTGACTGCTTCTGGGTGAAAATATTACAGAATCATTTTCCATTATTCTGTAGCTTTTGGCACACTATCCACAAGAAAGACCAAAATGTACACTATGTCATGTGGAGAATTCTATAATTACAGTGAAATCTTTAACCATAATATATGATGATGCTAGCCCATAAACTTTTGCTTAGCAATGCTCAAGTAAATCAAATACTAGATTATTAGTTTTCACATGATTGGCTATATCCATCTCTGGGTCAGGAAGATGCCCTGGAGAAGGAAATGGCAACCCACTCCGTTATTCTGCCTGGGAAATCCTATGGACAGAGGAGCCTGGGAGGCTACTGCCTATTAGTTCACAGAGTCAGACACAACTGAGTGATTAAACAACAATAAATTAGCAGTGGTATCTGTTTTCTTCTTTATCAATAAGTTCTTAAAATTCTGTAATCAGTAAAACTGCTTAATTAGTACTATGAAAATCCAAATGAATGAGAAAACAAACTTTAGCACTAACTTCTTTACATTATCTTAAAAAATATTTGAAGTATAAGTCTTAAATTAAAATTATTAATATTTAAGAACCTTGGTTTACAAATTTCTAGTGTCAATAAGTGAGATATCTTAAGAAGTTTAATGCAAACTCAAAAATTAGATGAATGAGTAAAAATTAGAAAATCATACTCTTCTTAACAGTACATGTACCTAAGGCACAAACACTTATGGCATATTTAAATTTTATGTTCTAAAGATGTCTAGTTCCAAACATGTCTGGATTTATTTTTAATGTTTAAGAGTACCAAAGTATTTCTATTAAAATGCTACACACATGAAAACATCTAAATATTACTAATCAATGAATGAAATTATGTTATAGAGTATGTATAATCCATAAGAAAAATCCCTGAAACATTAAAAGAATCTTTCATTTTCTTAAAATATAGATCTGTAGTTCTGTCTATATAACAACTGCACTATCTCTTCTATTGTAACATTCTCGGTCCATTGACTGTCTGAACCATCTGATAAAAATCTAAGGCTTATAAGAAAGATGGCCCAGAGAACAAGGTGTCTTTATATGCTTTGCAAATAAAAGTCTTGCATTGTAAATATGTCCCTGAGGCAAGACCATGAAACCATTTACCTAAGGGGTAACAAATAAGCAAATAAATAGGAAGAAGATGAAATTTCTAACAAAAAAAAAGGAAAGAAAAGATGTTCAATAAATGTAAACTGGCCTATGCTTCAACTTAGGGTGGACCATATAGTACATCCAGGAAAGAAACAGAGGAAGAGTAGCCCGGATCTAAGTAAGTACAAAAGTCTAAAGATTTCATATAAAAATGAGAAAGTTTAGTTCAGTTCAAAATATCTACAGCAGTTTTCATAATCAGCTTTTCAAAATGTGTTTATAGTGTTGTTTTCAGTTGTTTTCTGACATACAAAAAAAAAAAAAAAATTCTGTAACACTTCCCGGAGCTTAAACTCTGTATCCAATCTCCCTAGTTTCGATCACTGCATCAGAACAGACTCAATAGTTTCTACCATCTAATTCAGAAAGGAAAGGAAAAATAGTGAAAGCATCCACAAATGTATGAAGTCCCACGTCATTCTCATCTCCCTGATCCCTCTGTCTAGGCCACATCTATAAGGGCTAATGGCCCTGCGCTGTAACCAAGTTGCAGAGCTAGGAGAAGGGCTTCAGGGCCGCTTCAACAGTTCAAAGCAGCACTTACCAGAGCAGCCTCCACACTTACAAGCTGGCAACAGCAGGAATACGTTTCCTATCAGATTCAAGAATTAGGCTACAGGGTACCAATTCTAGGTTTAAACTCCAGGATGAAAACATCCAGAGTGATTGTCTGCTCTGACACCCAAAAGGTCTATCTGTTAGAGGAAAGAGAACCAAGATCTCAGAAAATACAATCTGGTAAGTCCCTCCAGTATCAGGACTGCTCATTCTGAGTAAATATTCCCTTGATAACCATCAAAAGAACAACTGGAAGCAACACTATAACCTCAGGGAGCAAGATCCATATGAGTAAGGTCCAACTCCACTTCTAATAGCTCCACTGTCTGGGAACCACAGTACAGAAATGATGATAGCCTTGGGACTCCAAGCACTCAACCTAATCTTGCAAACTGCCTCCATAAGGCACTCTACTGCCTAGTAAATTTCAAGTAGCCATAGATTCATCATGAAAGAAAATGCTGACTGCATATTGTCTTATATGAAAATGAAAAATGAAAATCATTGGCACAACTATAAATGTGTTGTAGCAAAATAAGGGGGACAATGAAATACTGTGCAATAATACTGGCCTCCAAGAGTTCCCGTCCACAATGCCTTTCTTTCTTTTTTTATGCTTTTTCATCATGATGGAAGATAAGATATTGAATATACACACTTCATTTCTTTCATACAATTTCCTTCTACTCCTTATTTCATGAAATAAAGGAGGAGTTGGAGACATCATAAATACACCAAAAAATTATCTCACCACATGTGGATGCAAGAACATCAATTAGAAAGCCAATAAAGTAGCCAAAGCAAGATAATAGTTGGCTTGAATTAAATATAGCAGTAAAATGGAGACACAGGAAGACAAAAAGTAGATATTAAATCAACAAGACACAATGATGATTTGCCACAGGGGTGGGAGGGGGTGTATGAAGGTCAAGAGAGGCATCAAAAATGACTCTCAAGTGTCTTTAAGTAATCAAGCAGAGAGTCTTAACATTTCCGAAGACAGAGAATGCTAAAGGAGGAGCAGATTGAGGGAAAGGAAAGGGGAAGATGATGAGTTGCTGAATTTAAGGAGCATGTAAGATAGCTAGAAAGACAAATAAGTAAGCAATTGGATATGTCACTCCAGAGTTCAGAAAAGAGTTCTCTGCCAAAGATATAAATTCAGGAAGCATCAGCATGTTAGCAATGATTTCAACCACGCAAGCAGATGAGATCACCCAGAGAAAGTTCAAAATGGCAAAAAAAAAAAGGCAAAAGCATAAGACAGTGCACCAGGAAACTAAGCTCCACACTGTCATCAGATATAGAAGCATAAGGGACAAAGATGAAGAGAAGCCACAGAGGTGGGAGGAAATCAGGAAAGCATGGTGGCCTCTAAGTCAACAAAAGACAACAATTTAAGAAGAATGATATGACTGACTCTGTATTATATATTCTGTCATCTGGAATTGGAAGAGTCACCCCTTGTAATGCTGTGCTTCATAACAGTTCTATGGAAAACAGCTCTTTTACCTGAAATCGCTTGCTCTATAGGACCCAGACCTAGCTTATGAAAATGGACTGAGAGCAGACATCCTTAAGCTTCCTTCAAAGTCCTCTTTCCTCCCTGGGAAGAAGGTAAGCAAACAAAATTTTTAGTCTTCGTTCAGCCAAAGCAGGAGACTGTGCAAATAAATGCAAATCTACATGTATTTCGATCCAATTCTACCAACTAAAAAATCTAGTTAGACATGCCTGGTCCTTAGAAATGGACAGAAACCAATACTAATCAGAGAAACTAGAGCTACTTATGAGTGAATCTGTTTAAGCACCAAATTTGAAAGTAGAAAAGAAACTAAAANGCAAAAAAAAAAAGGCAAAAGCATAAGACAGTGCACCAGGAAACTAAGCTCCACACTGTCATCAGATATAGAAGCATAAGGGACAAAGATGAAGAGAAGCCACAGAGGTGGGAGGAAATCAGGAAAGCATGGTGGCCTCTAAGTCAACAAAAGACAACAATTTAAGAAGAATGATATGACTGACTCTGTATTATATATTCTGTCATCTGGAATTGGAAGAGTCACCCCTTGTAATGCTGTGCTTCATAACAGTTCTATGGAAAACAGCTCTTTTACCTGAAATCGCTTGCTCTATAGGACCCAGACCTAGCTTATGAAAATGGACTGAGAGCAGACATCCTTAAGCTTCCTTCAAAGTCCTCTTTCCTCCCTGGGAAGAAGGTAAGCAAACAAAATTTTTAGTCTTCGTTCAGCCAAAGCAGGAGACTGTGCAAATAAATGCAAATCTACATGTATTTCGATCCAATTCTACCAACTAAAAAATCTAGTTAGACATGCCTGGTCCTTAGAAATGGACAGAAACCAATACTAATCAGAGAAACTAGAGCTACTTATGAGTGAATCTGTTTAAGCACCAAATTTGAAAGTAGAAAAGAAACTAAAATATAACATAACAAAGAGCTATTCTAGCAATTTTCCACCTAGCTTCCTTTTTTCTTACTAACTCCTTCCTAAAATATCTAGCTTACTTACTATTAACTATTTTAGAACCCTCTTGCTCTAGTAATTTTTCTTGCTTTTGTTCAGTGGCTAAGTTGTATCAACCCTTTGCAACCCCACAGACTGCAACATGCCAGTCTCCTCTGTCTTCTATTATATCCCGGAGTTTGCTCAAATTCACGTCCATTGAGTTGGTGAGTAGGTAATGCTTTTTTTAAAATTTAAATTTATTTATTTTAATTGGAGGTTAATTACTTTACAATATTGTATTGGTTTTGCCATACATCAACATGAATCTACCACAGATGTACACGTGTTCCCCATGCTGAACCCCCCTCCCACCTCCATCCCCATAAACCATCTCATCCTCTTACACTCCCTTCTCCTTTTGCCTTCAATCTTTACCAGCATCAGAGTCTTTTCCAGTGAGTCGGCTCTTCGCATCAGGTAGCCAAAGTATTGGAGCTTCAGCTGAATATTCAATGAATATTAAAAGTTGATTTATTTTAGGATTTACTGGTTTGATCTCCTTGTAGTGCAAGACACTCAAGAGTCTTCTCTAGCACCACAATTTAAAGGCACCAATTCTTAGGTGCTCAACCTTTTTTATGGTCCAACTCTCACATTCATACATGACTACTTGAAAAATCATAGCTTTCACTGTACAGACTTTTGTCGGCAAAGTGATGTCTCTACTTTTTAACACGCTCTCGAGGTTTGTCATAGCTTTCCTTCCAAGAAGCAAGTGTCTTTCAGTTTCATGGCTGCAGTCACAGCCTCCAGTGATTTTGGAGCCCAAGGGGGGAGAAAAAAAACCTTTCACTGCTTCCACTTTTTCCCCTTCTATTTGCCCTGAAATGATGGAACTGGATGCCGTGATCTTAGTTTTTTTAATGTTGAGTTTCAAACCAGTTTGTTCACTCTCCTTGAATAATATTTGTAATGACAATGAATAATATTTACTTTATGTGTGAACTAAGTCACCGGGGATTGGATTAATATATTACATCCTAACTTGAAAGGACCTCCCTTGATGTCATATTCTGTTCTAGGCACTGCCCCATTTTTATGCTCCTCTTCTCAGCAAAATGTTTTGAAAAAGTTGTCAACAGTTGCTGAGTCTACCTCCTCATTTCACATTCTCTTCTCAATCTATAATAACAGAGTTTTCATCACTAATACGCCACTGAGATGGCTCTCATTGGTGACTTCCATGTTGCCATATTTCAAAACAGTTCTCTGCTCTTTTCTTAACACAGCTTCACTCTAGCATTTGACACTGGTGCTATGCCATCCATAGTTCTTAAACTACCTTCACTCTTTGTTCCTGAGACACAGTCTCCTTATTTTCCTCTTCTTGGTGGCATTTTTTTTTCAGCCTATTTTGCTAACCCTACTACTCTCCTTCAATCTCTAAATGTTGGAACTGTCCAAGGCTCCCTTGTGACTATGTTGTAGGTTGCTTCTGTTCTTTAATCTAATTGCTCTTCCTAAGTGACTTTGATCCCACAGCTTTAAATAACTCCTACACACTATACCTTTGCTCTTCCCTTTCCTGAGAACTTTAAACTCCATATGTCTTAAAACTCCAAACTTGAAATTCATGTGTCCATCAATTTGATATCAACAAATGGAAGTCAGAAAGTCATCTCAAACATAACATGGCCAAACAGAATTCCTCAGTTTTTCCATTCTTGGAACAACACTACTAGGAGTTTTCCTTAATCTTTTTCTTTCACATTCCACCACATATATTCAATCTATCAGTAGTAGATTGTGTCAACTCCATCTTCAAAATGGAACACAAGTCCAACAACATCCATCTTGTTACTATCATTCTAGCTTAAGTCACCAACATTTCTCTCTTAGACTACCTCGATAGCCTAATTTCTCTCTGTATTAATACTTGTCTCCTACAAACCATTCTGATATAACAAAATGACCCTATGAAAATATAAACAATATCACGTTACTCCCATATTTAAAGCCTACAATGGTATCCTATTACATTTAAAACAAGATCTAAACTTCCTCACTTGACAGAAAGGGAGATGCATATATATATTTATATTATATATATATATATATATNTGTCATAGCTTTCCTTCCAAGAAGCAAGTGTCTTTCAGTTTCATGGCTGCAGTCACAGCCTCCAGTGATTTTGGAGCCCAAGGGGGGAGAAAAAAAACCTTTCACTGCTTCCACTTTTTCCCCTTCTATTTGCCCTGAAATGATGGAACTGGATGCCGTGATCTTAGTTTTTTTAATGTTGAGTTTCAAACCAGTTTGTTCACTCTCCTTGAATAATATTTGTAATGACAATGAATAATATTTACTTTATGTGTGAACTAAGTCACCGGGGATTGGATTAATATATTACATCCTAACTTGAAAGGACCTCCCTTGATGTCATATTCTGTTCTAGGCACTGCCCCATTTTTATGCTCCTCTTCTCAGCAAAATGTTTTGAAAAAGTTGTCAACAGTTGCTGAGTCTACCTCCTCATTTCACATTCTCTTCTCAATCTATAATAACAGAGTTTTCATCACTAATACGCCACTGAGATGGCTCTCATTGGTGACTTCCATGTTGCCATATTTCAAAACAGTTCTCTGCTCTTTTCTTAACACAGCTTCACTCTAGCATTTGACACTGGTGCTATGCCATCCATAGTTCTTAAACTACCTTCACTCTTTGTTCCTGAGACACAGTCTCCTTATTTTCCTCTTCTTGGTGGCATTTTTTTTTTCAGCCTATTTTGCTAACCCTACTACTCTCCTTCAATCTCTAAATGTTGGAACTGTCCAAGGCTCCCTTGTGACTATGTTGTAGGTTGCTTCTGTTCTTTAATCTAATTGCTCTTCCTAAGTGACTTTGATCCCACAGCTTTAAATAACTCCTACACACTATACCTTTGCTCTTCCCTTTCCTGAGAACTTTAAACTCATATGTCTTAAAACTCCAAACTTGAAATTCATGTGTCCATCAATTTGATATCAACAAATGGAAGTCAGAAAGTCATCTCAAACATAACATGGCCAAACAGAATTCCTCAGTTTTTCCATTCTTGGAACAACACTACTAGGAGTTTTCCTTAATCTTTTTCTTTCACATTCCACCACATATATTCAATCTATCAGTAGTAGATTGTGTCAACTCCATCTTCAAAATGGAACACAAGTCCAACAACATCCATCTTGTTACTATCATTCTAGCTTAAGTCACCAACATTTCTCTCTTAGACTACCTCGATAGCCTAATTTCTCTCTGTATTAATACTTGTCTCCTACAAACCATTCTGATATAACAAAATGACCCTATGAAAATATAAACAATATCACGTTACTCCCATATTTAAAGCCTACAATGGTATCCTATTACATTTAAAACAAGATCTAAACTTCCTCACTTGACAGAAAGGGAGATGCATATATATATTTATATTATATATATATATATATATTTTTTTTTTTTTGGTCCTAGTGCTTGGTGAGAGTTAGAGTGAGCAGCCACCTCTTACTCCTTACATAGTACCACCATGTCATTGTAATTCAGAAACTCCTATGGATGCTCTCATTTTAAAATGTAAGCTACATTTACAATTTGTAAGTGTTCCCAGAATGCAAAAAATAAAAGATAATATGAAAATACAAGTAAAAGACCAATTTAGGCCTTAGACATAAACATAATCACCGAACCTCATATTTTTTTTGAGAGAACAAAACACTGAGGTGCACTGAAGCATTGGATCAAAATATATTTAGAGAGAGGGGGAAACATCACAATGAAAAAAAATCAGATTTTCCTAAGTCTCCCTATTCACATGACTCTAATTCTTATTAAGCAAAGTCAACCAGAAGAAATGGGAGTCTTAGCACTTTCCAGACAAAAATAAGAAATCAACCTCAAAACTTTCATCCGTGTCAAATAATTTATACAAATGAATTTCAGATCTATACCACTAAAGTGAAAAAGTTATTTTACATCACAACAATCTTGAGTTCATATATTCTGCACCCTTGCAGTCTTCGTTGTATGAAAAAATATTACACTTTTCCAGATGGATGCAACTAAAATTTGTCAATCCTGCTCTATGAACACAAACCAACTCTCACACAGCGAAAAGGAAGACTAAAATAGTTTTAAAAATTAGATAAATAGAAAACTCAAAAAGAATTTGAAAATATTACTGAGAAAAAACAAGTTAAGAACTAACATCTAAGAAACAGACAGACAAACAAAAATGCTCAGATGGAAACATAATAAAAGAAAGACATGGATGAGGGCTGCATCAGTATAGAGCGGAGGTCACCCTTAAGTGTAATTTTCCAGTTCAAGCACTGTGTAATTAGGCAAGCACAGTGAGAACTGTTCTACCAATAACCTTCAAACCAACCTTGAAAGACCTTTCAGACAAAGAGCTCCAAATCATACCACAAGACTTCCAACTGTGTCAAATAATATATACAAGCATCTCTTGGGTATATATCACAGAAACAGAAATAGCTGGTTATAGGTAATAACAATTTTGATTCTTTACATTATCTATTTTTGTTGCATTATTAGTTTAAAAAAACTAGAGTAGCCACAGATGACTAAAGAAGAAATCCACACGATTCTATATTAATGCTCCTAACAGCAAACTGTATTTCAAATCTTAGGACAACAGCAGTTTATCATGTGTTGAGCTATCTTGAGATGCATGAGACTAATTCATTCTTTGGATAAAAGAGATCACACAAAATTAAAACAAAAACACTTAAGAGAAATACACACTAGTGCCATTATTAAATACAGCGTGCATACAAAAATGAATATGCATAATTAAAGGTAAAAATTTCTATAAACTTCTTACAAATTAAAAAAAAAATACATTTTGAAAACTGTTTCTGAGTTTTAAACCAAATTTCTCAATGGCTGCAGCAGCTCTACAAATAAAGGCTACGGTCAAAAGATGCCAGAATTATTTCAAGAAAAACCTCTATCCCAACTCAGTGTATATTAAACTTAGTCCCACCATTTGGAGAAGGCAATGGCACCCCACTCCAGTACTCTTGACCAGAAAATCCCATGGACAGAGGAGCCCGGTAGGCTGCAGTCCATGGGGTCACTAAGAGTCGGGCACGACTGAGCAACTTCACTTTCGCTTTTCACTTTCATGCGTTGAAGAAGGAAATGGCAACCCACTCCAGTATTCTTGCCTGGAGAATCCCAGAGACAGAGGAGCCTAGTGGGCTGCTGTCTATGGGGTCGCACAGAGTCGGACATGACTGAAGCGACTTAGCAATAGCAGTCCCACCATTCCTCTTAGAAAGTAAACTCAGCAAAGATCTTTTGCATTTGCTTATCATGACAATCAGAGCATAGACAAACTCAAGGACAAAGACAGAAATCAAACAAAAAAATAGGCAAGGTAACTGCGAATTTGAGTTATCGTCTCCAATCTTGTCAATACACAATTAAATACTCTGTTGGTGATAAAGCGGGAGATGACTAAATATTTAACCTTTAGTCTAGCAATTATAGTCTAGCAATTTTCAAAACTGTAGTGCTCTAGTGACCTCAGGGGGTGTCCCCAAGACTCCTTCAGAGAATCTGCAGAGCCAAACTATATTCATAATAATACCAAAATATTATTTGCCTTTTGGACTTTCATTCTCTCATGGGTGTACAGTGGGGTTTTCCAGAGGCTACATTATATGTGATATCTAAAGATAATGAATACACAGGAGATAAAAGTGTACAGCTGTCTTCCACTAAATCAGACATTAAAGGGATATGAAAAAATGCAAAATAACACCAGTTTTTTCACTAAATTTTTCTTTTCTTTTTGCAATACTTAAAACACTAGCTTTTATTTATACTTTCATTTGAAATATTGAAATAGTTGTTGCATATTGCTGCAAACACATCACCACAATCTTGGTGGTGGCTTATTAACAAAACACACATTTTATGATCTGACCCTTTATTTTAGGCCAGGAATTCCAGCATGATTTAAGTGAAAGTGAAAGTCGCTCAGTCATATCCAACTCTTTGCAACCTCAAGGAATATACAGTCCATGGAATTCTCTAGGCTAGAATACTGGAGTGGGTAGCCTTTCCCTTCTCCAGGGGATCTTCCCAACCCAGGGATTGAACCCAGGTCTCCCACATTGCAGGCGGATTCTTTACCAGCTGAGCCACCAGGGAAGCCCAGCATGATTTAAAGGGTGTACTCAAGGTGATGGCCAGGCCACGTTTCTTTCTGAAGCTCAGGGTCCCTTTCCAGGTTCGTATGATTGTTGGCAGAGTTAAGTTCTTTGTGGCCCTAAGAATGAGGCCCCATTTTCCTGCTGGCTATCAGATAGGAGGACTTCCCTAGTGGCTTATCGGTAAAGAATTCACCTGCAGTGCAGGAGGTGTGCGTTCAGTCCCTGGACTGGGAAGACCCCCTGGAGAAGGAAATGGCTACGCGCTCCAGAATTCTTGCCAGGAAAATCCCAAGGACAGAGAAGCCTGGCGGGCTACAGTCCGTAGGGTCACAAAGAGTCAGACACAACTGAGAGACTGAATACACACAGGCATCAGACAGAGGATGCTCTCAGCTCCTAGAGACTCCCCCACAGATCCCTGCCATGTGATCCTCTACAGCCCTTTCACAACACAGTACCTTACTTTTTAAAGCAAGCAGAAGAATCTCTGACTTCAGTCTAAGACAGTCTCACACAATGTAATGTAACACAGACGTGGCTATCTCATCATTCTTGTCATACTCTACCAGATAGAAACAAGTCACAAGTTCCATATATACCCAAAGGAAGGGTAAAACTCACTATAGCTCAACTTAGAATTCTATCTATTCGATATGGTTAGTCAACATGCAGTGGGCTTATTGTTATTTTTAAATTATTTAATAAAGGTATATTCTTGGAGAAGGCAATGGCACCCCACTCCAGTACTCGCCTGGAAAATCCCATGACTGAGGAGCCTGGTGGGCTGCAGTCCATGGGGTCACTAGGAGTCAGACATGACTGAGCGACTTCACTTTCACTTTTCACTTTCATGCACTGGAGAAGGAAATAGCAACCCACTCCAGTGTTCTTGCCTGAAGAATCCCAGGGATGGGGGAGCCTGGTGGGCTGCCGCCTATGGGGTTGCACGGAGTTGGACACGACTGAAGCGACTTAGCAGCAGCAGCAAAAGTATATTCTAATTTTTTGTTTTTATTTCCAATATGATAAATATCAATAATATAATCCATATAAACAAGCTCTCTNCCTGGTGGGCTGCCGCCTATGGGGTTGCACGGAGTTGGACACGACTGAAGCGACTTAGCAGCAGCAGCAAAAGTATATTCTAATTTTTTGTTTTTATTTCCAATATGATAAATATCAATAATATAATCCATATAAACAAGCTCTCTGAGGTCCTCAACCATGTTTAAGATTGTAATGAGATCTCAATATCAAAATGTTTGAGAACCATTGCTTTAATCTAAGTTGCCTCTTGTATTTGCTGCCTCTACATTCAACACAAAGATAAGAAAACTTACTTTCTGCAAGCAGTGTTTTAATTTTAAAACAAACAGGCAGTACCTATGATCCCAATAAAAAATGAAATTTTTGAGTAAATCATTGAGCAAATGATTCAAGATACTTATCTTTCCATATCATTTAGCTTGAAAATTTGAACTATAATCACTTATTTTTACAAATGTTTAAATATTTCCCATCCAATCTCATACTTTCACATTTCAGGGAACTGTAGGGGCAACCTTCTTGAGTAGATAAAAATAGGTGGGTCCTATGTATAACTGGAATAGGGACCATTTAGACAGTAAACAATATGAGCACATATATTTCAATGTAAATGAGTATAAAAAAAATTCAAAGGCCCCACCATGAGGCTACTTTATTCATATTATTAAGGACTAATACTATTATTCATGTTATTAAGGACTGATGAATTTAGATGCCCATATCCTTGAACAAAAAAATATATCAAATAGGAAGATGCATCTTTATCTTCATTTAAAGCTTGGACTTCAAATCCCTATTTTTTAACTCTAGTGAGATGCTAGATTTTATATGAGCCTTAAAAAGACTACTCTTGCCCCTGAAGCTTCAGTACTAGATAAGACAAATCTAGTGACTGGCTCCTATACTCACCCTTTTCTTCTCCTTTGATCTAGCAAAGGGTACTTCCCAATTGTTTTATCTCAGGCCTATCTTATCACATCAGCTATAAGAGATGAAAATACTGAAAAAAAATTAAAGTAGGCACTTATTAATACCTCAAAGCACTTTCATTGATTACCACTTTACTCACTTTACTAAAAGATCTAAGAGACACTTTTATGTTTACCAATCCTCACACTAGCCCACCTCAGTATCGCAGTTCAGTTTTGTAGCCCATATCTATCACATCCTTCACCAACATCAGAACAGCTTCACTTGTATGTATCAGGAGAGCCACAAGGCAAGGGGGGATATGGTGGGGTTCCCAGAAGGAAATAAGTACATGAGATTAATATTGCCTTAAAAGTCAGACTAGACACATCTGCTGCCAGTTTATCTGGAAAAATGTTATATGAACACTTATGTTAATAATAGTTACAATTTTATTAAAATTTATTAAATTTTATATGCTTAATGCATGAGTAACCTAAGTATTCAACATACATATCATTGTTGGAATTTTTTTAAAAAACTCAAAAATTGTCATTTTGGTTTTAACCGATTGTTTTCTCAGCAAGAGCATAAAAAAAGTGCTGCTGGCTAACAAAACTACCACCAATAGCTAAGAAATAACCCCCATCTTAATGCCTTCTCAGCTTTCCTCTCCTTCTAATTTTACTACTAAAGCATTCTCCTTGATATTATAAAAACCAAAACAGAACTATATTTTACAAATGAATAAAAGGCACTCAAAAGAAACTTGTTAAAAAATAAATTTATCGACACTTTCAAGAAATAGTAAGTAATAAGTACAGAGTCTCAGTTAATTAAATGTCACTGATAAGAATGGATATTCATTTCTAATATTTGAAGTATGACTGAAGAGTATTTCAAAAGTGACAAATATAGTCAAGTCATACTCTAAACGAAGTGAAAAACAACCTCCCTGGACTTCAAATAAAAAGAATGAAACAAGTATACAGTAGACTAAAAAGCAAAACTTTTATAAGGCAAAGTAATTATGACGGAACGTCACTACACAGAAATGTAAAAAGCCAGCAAATTTATCCAGAGACACAGGAGAATGAATGGTGACTGAAATTATCCCAGAGATACCAGCAGATATAAAAGTGAGTTGAAATTGGAATAAAATAAAATTCTAAGACATAGATCAGTACAGAGCATGGAAAAGGTTAAAGTGGAAAGAAGTATCGTATCAAAATGTCTTATTCTGTAGACAGAATTCTATCTTCTAAAAGGAAGACAGAATGATTTTCAAATGATTAGTGAGACATTCCCATAATGAATACAGCTGCTATGGCTTATAAAACTATATGATAAAAATATCCATATGCTAAAGAATAAGAAACTTGAATAGCTCTATAGCTATTGAAGATACTGCTTTCAAAGGTTAAAAATCTAGCCACACAAAAGCCCCTAGCCCCTGGCATCAAAGACAAATTCTATCAAACCTTTAGGGAAGAAATAATGAGAGTTGTATACAAACTCTACACAAAGTTCTTTCTATACAGATTTGCAGAAGATTGAAGACAGAAAAGCACGTTGTAACTCATCTTCTGAGGCCAACATTCTCCTGATTTTAAATCAATGATGTTTTAGCAAAGAACACTAAATACCAATATCCCTCATAAATAAAAAATTATCTAATAAAATATTAGTGAGTCACGTTCAGCAATAAATAAATAGAGTAACACCATCGTGAGGAAAAGCAGTATCCCCAGGAATGCAAGGTTGGTCCATTTGAAAACAATCACTGTCATTTCATTCTACAAACAAACCAAAAAAGAAAAATCAAATTATCATCTCAATAGAGACAGAAAAAAAGTAACTGACAAAATTCCACAGCTATTCATAATAAAAAAGAAAATTTTCAGCAAACTAATAGCATAATAGAATATCCTCAATTTCATAAAGGACATCTATGGAAACACCTACAATGAACATCATTTGATTGTGAAAGACTCAAAGGATTCACCCTAAGACTGGAAATGAGGCAAAGATGTTACTCTGACCATATCTATTTAACACTGTCATGGAGGCACTAGCCAAACACTACAAAAGATGGAAATAAATAGCTTACAGGTTGGAAAGTAAGAAATAAAGATGTCTTTTTAACAGGTGACATAATCTTTTTTTTTAAGTCAAAGAATGTTTTAAGAGTGTGGTACTATCACAAGATAGACAATTAGACCAATTAGTACAGAATAGGGAACTCAAAACTGGACAAACTACAGTTCAGTTCAGTTCAGTCACTCGGTCGTGTCCGACTCTTTGCAACCCCGTGAATCACAGCACGCCAGGCCTCCCTGTCCATCACCAACTCCCGCAGTTCACTCAGACTCACGTCCATCGAGTCAGTGATATCATCCAGCCATCTCATCCTCTGTCATCCCTTTCTCCTCCTGCCCCCAATCCCTCCCAGCATNTATATATATATATATATATATATAAAGGTACAAAAAAAAATGTAATTCTTACTAGGAAAAAAAAAAAAAAGAAAAGAAAAGGCTTCATGTAAGTAGGGTCTCCCAGCTGGCTCAATGGTAAAGAAACCACCTGCTCAAGGAGAATGCGCAGGAAAACCTAGTTCGATCCCTGGGTGGGGAAGATTCCCTGCGGGAGGAAATGGCAACCCAATCCACTATTCTTGCCTGGAAAATCCCATGTCCTGGGGAGCCTGGCAGGGTACAGTCCACGGGGTCGCAAAGAGTTGGACATGACTAAGCAGCTGAGCACACACGCATGCTCACGTAAGTAGAGACAGGGGTTGAACTTTGAAGAAAAAGTGACATTTAGGCAGATACACCAAGACACACCCTTACTTAAATTAACCATTTTGAAAGTGAAAGACGCTCAGTCGTGTCTACTTCTTTGTGACCCCATGGATTATGCAGTCCATGGGATTCTCTAGGCCAGGATACTGGAGTGGGAAGCCCTTCCCGACCCAGGACCAGGATACTGGAGTGGGAACTTCCCGACCCCGGAATCGAACCGGGGTTTCCTGCATTGCAAGCGGATTCTTTACCACTGAGCTATCTTGGCCCTTGCTGGTTTTCTGCTTGGAGTCTTCTTCCCCCAGATAGCCATATGATTTAACTTAGTCATCTCCCTCAAGTCTTAACTCAATATAGGGCATTCCCTCATTTCTAACTTAAAATTGTTACCTTCTCCCCACCCACCTCTCCCTCCCTCCCCCCCAAAAAAATCCCCTTCCTTCCTGCCCAGTATTAATTTTCTCCGGGCCTGGGAGGTGCCAGCTACAGGTTGTGCCACTCACAAATAAGTGAATGGCGCCCTCTAGTGTTCTCCGCATAGCCCATGAAGTCAAATGAACAGGCCTCAAGCTATATTGCTATCCAATGGATTGATATTAGTTATTTCTTATTCCTTTGTCTTCCCCCGCTGACAAGCAATCTCCATGACATATTTTATTTTGTTCAGTGCTATACCCTCAGCACCTAGAAATCTGTATCTCACATAATGAACATTCAATAAATATCTGTTGAATTACTGTAAACCCAATGGGAACAGAATTCTAGGTAAACAGGAATAGCATATGCAAATACTTAGAATTTTAATAATGAAGGATTTTTAAAAATTCATTAGTTATCTATTGCAGCTGTAGGTTGTGAGGGGAGAGAAAAAAGTGGTGAGAGATGAGGTTAAAAAAGACAGATGATAGTGAGCCTCAGAAGGTAGAATGATAGTGTTTTTAGTAAAAAAAAAAAAAATCAATGTTTCAATTGAAATTTTACTTCTAATTTTGTAATCCTGAGAAATCATTGCAGTAAAAAAGGGGGATCTCTTAAACCCCACCTTACAACATCATCATGGAAATTAGAATTCAGCGTCTTAAATTTTTTCACACAGCACAGAACAGAGTAGATACTCAATAAATGCTGGATTCCTTTAGAAAACTAAGGATTGAAGCTCTAAGTACAAAATGGAAGGCCTCAACAGGGAGCAAATGAATGACTTTATCACAGCTATTCCTTCAAAAACACAATTCTGAAAACAAAGTAGAATATGTAAAAAAGCAAATAAACTGAGAAGCAGGAAGTCAGAAAGAAAGCGAGACACAGGTAATAATACCTAAATAGAGTAGTAACAAAGGTGGAATTGACCAAACCCTTTATAAATATTCATTGAATATGAAAATCAACATGGAGAGGATTAGGAAGTAACATCTAAGTATTTCAACTCGGTCAGAGGATGCCCCGTGGTAAAACCAGCAGGATAAGGGAATGTCAAAGAAGCTGCTACTTTGGGAGGGAATAGACACAGACTGAAAACACTGATTGTGAAAGTATTTGGGGAACAAAAGGTAAGACTGTACAACCTGCAGTTGAAAATACGAATCTGGTAGATGAAGACCTCAGAACAGAAGGTAAACATTTTGGAAATAAACATCATATTCGAATATGAAAGGCAATGATACGAAAGAAGTCCTATATCTCACAATCTCAAATGCCAACTTAATCCTCATATTGGTCTATCAAAAGTCCAAAGTGTCCAAATTGAAAGTTGCTCAGTCCTATGCGGCTCTTTGTGACCACATGGACTGTGGCCCCCAGGCTCCTCTGTCCATGGGGATTCTCCAGGTAAGGATACTGGAGTGGGTTACCCTGCCCTCCTCCAGAATCATCCCCACCCAGGGATCGAACCCAGGTCTCCCGCATTACAGACGGATTCTTTATCAACGGAGCCACAGGGAAGCCCAGAATTACTCTATAATCAGCTATTATCTAGTTCAGGTGGAGTGATCACAGAATTAGATGTGCTTTTGAGAAGTACCGGCGCCATCTGGTGGCAAAAATAATAAAAACAGATTAATCTGTAATCATTCAAATTACTTGTCATGTGGTTTAGCAATAGCATTTCCAGCAATAGCATTTCCAGGGAAAGGATCTTTCATTATTTATTGCTATCATAACTACTATTTCTCTCCTCATGTTTTAGTATGGCCACTAATGCATTCAAATTATATAACTGGAAGAAGTATTATTGACAAAAACATAACCTTCCAATTCTTCAGGACTTTACCACTTCATAATTCAGTCACTCCATAGTCTAAATACTCCATAAGACAGTTAAGTGACTATGAAATTAATAGTATTACTAAATCTCATGTTGCTTTCAACAACTAATAATGTGGATTGTTTAAGGAATAAAATAGCTTTTTAAAACTAGATATATGCTTTGAACAGACTTATCAATAGAACAGTACAAAATATCTACACTCTAAGATATAATTAAATATATGATAAAATGGCATCTCAAATCAGTGGAAAGGACAAATTGTTTAAAATAAATATAGAAGTCAAAGGAGTAATTATGTGAAAAAAAGTCAGGTTGGATCTGCATCTCACATCATATTTTAATAAATTTCAGACAGGTCACTGTTTCACAGTGTAAAAATAAAATCATAATAGTTTTAGAGGAAATCATACTGATAATTTTTTATCTTAGTGAGGAGAGGACCACAACAAAGGATTAGACATTTCTCCATTAAAAATATATAAATAGCCAATAAGCACAAGGAAATATGATCAACATCATGAATTGAGAAATGCAAATCAAAACCACAATGAGACAAAACTTCACACTCACTAGGATGACTATAATCAAAAAGACAAACAGAAGAACTGAAACGTATGCCCACAGAAAAACTTGCATTACAACATTTTTCACAATAGACAAAAAAGTGGAAATAATTCAAATGTCCATCAACTGATGAAGGGAAAAGCAAAGTATGGTATATACACACTCAGTCATAAAATGAACAAACTACTAATGCATGCTACAACATGCATCTTGAAAACATTATGCTAAGTGAAAGAAGCCACACACGAAAGGCCACATGCTGATTCTTTCTTATGAAATGTCCTTAACAGTCAAAACCATAGAGATCTAAAGTAGATCAATGGTGTCAGGGAGCTGATGGCAGGGGAGAATGGGATTGACTGTTCATGGGTTCAGAGTTTCTTTTGAGAATGATGGAAATGTTCTGGAATTAGACAGCATTAAAGGTTGCACAAATTCATT
The DNA here is from genome assembly GCA_006410875.1 of Neotragus pygmaeus. Lineage (NCBI taxonomy): Eukaryota > Metazoa > Chordata > Mammalia > Artiodactyla > Bovidae > Neotragus > Neotragus pygmaeus. The sequence goes on along the minus strand of SJYV01024372.1, from coordinate 14,625 downwards.
AACATATTAAAATCCACTGATTTTTATACTTTGAAGGGGTGAATTTTTTACAAGTGAATTACAAATCTCCATTTGTCTAGAGACTCATAAGAAAAATACTCTACTTCAGTATAAGATGCATTTATGTTTATACACTGGAAAAAGAGAAACAGGCATAATCGTAAGATAAAAAATTGGGAGAAAATACTAGCAATGTAAGGTAAGCAGATTTCTAAAATAACCCCTGAGATTCCCACGACCCAGTGTACCTACATTGTTATCCCCTGCCCTTGAGAGCAGACAGAACCTGTGAATATGATGGGATTTTACTCCAGTGATCAGACTATATCATATGACAAAAAGAAGGTGATTCTTTGTGCATGAAGTACCTACTCAGCCTATTCTAAGTTAATCAAAAGGGAAATTATGGAAGGTGGGCCTGACCAAGTAGATTAAAAGACAGTTTACAGAGGTCAGAGAGAGAAGTCAGATTCAGAGCAGCACAGGCTTTCTGTTGGTGTAAAGAAAAACTGTCATGCTCCAGGGAAGGACAGATGGCAGGGAATAGTCAAAGCGTTAAGTCACTCAGTCATGTCAGCCTCCCTGCAACTCCATGGACTACGGCCCGCCAGGCTCCTCTCTCCATGAGATTATTCTCCAGGCCAGAACACTGGAGTAGGTAGCCATTCCCCTTCTCCAGGGGCTCTTCCCAATCCAGAGATCGAACCTGAGTCTCCCACATTGCGGGCAGATTCTTAACTATCTGAGCCATCAAGGGAAACAACGGGTAGCCTTTAAGAGTTGAGGGCCTCAGTCTAACAGCTAACTGCAAGCACTGAATTCTGCCAACAGTTAGCGAGACTGGAAAAGGTCCCTGAGCATCAGATGAGACTACAACCCCAGTCAGCACTTTACTTTCAGCCTAGTGAGACTCTCAGCCAAAGATCCAGAATATACCCTGATCAAGTTGAGCATTTCTGCATATGTTTATTATAAGGCACTATCATTTTTCACAAGTCAGATTGGTAAAGGTCAAAAGATTATAACGTTGCACTGGCCAAAGAATTAGAAAATAAGATTCCTAATAATTGTGAACCAAAGTATAAATTGGTACATTCTCTATAGTAAACAATTTGCCAATGCCAAGAAAAAAAAAATTTTAACTGCACATATTTTTTGACCAAGTTATTCCACTTGGGAATTTACCTTACAGATTTACTCTTATACAAGATTTTATATATACACATATAAGTGTATCCATATATTTATAAGATTATTTATCACAACAGTGTTTGTAAACTAAAAAATTTTGGCAATAACCTAAGTTTCCATCATTAGGAACTAAATACTTTTGACACATCCATTAAAAATAATGGTGAAATGGGAATTCCCTGGCAGTCCAGTGGTTAGGACTCCATGCTTCCAATGCTGGGGTCCAGGTTCAGTCCCTGGTTGGGGAACTAAGACCCTGCAAGCCATGTGGCAAAGCCAAACAAATAATAATGAAGCACAGTCATTCATGTATTGGTAAACATGTCATTAAGTGAAAAAAGAGAAATAGAATACTATATATGTATGCTATCATTTTAAAGGAAAAAACATATATTGTTGCTGTTGTTTAGTGGATCCAACTCTTTTGTGACCCTGTGGACTGTAGCCAACCAGGTTACCTTGTCCATGGGATTTCCCAGGCAAGAATACTGGAGTGGGTCACAATTTCCTTCTCCAGGAGATCTTCCTGAATCAGAGATTGAAGCAGTATCTCCTGCATTGGTAGGTGGATTCTTTACCACTGAGCCACCAGGAAATCCCATAAATATATATATATACACACATATATAATATATACACATATATTTTATATGTAAAATTATGTATGTATTTATATATGAAGAATATATCCTGTATTTGCAGAGAATAAATATAGAAATGCATACAAAAATAGCACCAGTGTTTGTAGAAGAAAAAGAAACTGAGTGGCTGGGATATGGAGTAGGTACATAGAACTGGGATGTAATACACAGAAGAAATATACTTTGAAGCATAAGACAATCTTTCCCTATGACCTCAGAAGTTTTAAGATTTACTCAAAAATCAGAGTCCAAAACAAGATTCAAATAAAAAATGTGGCTGATTACAAACTGTATTTTAATTAGCACATAAACTATATTTTAATTATCATAAATATTTTTCAAATAGCTATCAAAGCTTTCTCTATAGAATAATTCGATGAATCTAGAATAATACTAGGTCATTTAGGAGAAAATAACTTCTAACACTTGCTGATAAATTAAAAATAAATTTAATCCAATTTCACTAACAAATGCTATGAATGAGTTCAGAAGTTGCTCTTGATTTTGCACCCAGTTTAAGAGACCTGAAACATAAAATGCTATTTATTATCCTTTTAGACCAGGTAATATTTTTATGGGCCAGTGGCAAGATCAATTTTGACACTGAATGTCAGAACAAAATGCACGCAGCCCCTCCTAAAATACTCTTATATACGTACCATTATATAGTTAAATGTTGAGGCATTTTAATAGGTTTCGAATGGCAAGAATTTGTACTTCATGCTCTATCTCAACCCTAAGTAGCATAAATCCCAGCTCAACTATGTGTTATCTTAGACTTTGTAACTGCATTTTCATAGCAAAGTTTTGTTTCCTAACTACTCAATCTCTCTACATCACTTTTCTTTAAGTTAACTTACCCTATAAATCCCCAAGCATTATGTAAAATGATGATACTATATTGGTTTTCAATATGATGGCTACTACAATTTCCTTTCATTCATTTGTTCAACTAATTTCTATTGATGGTCGTCTTTCCTACCACACAGAACAGCTGAATAATAAAAATCATTTTGGAAAGACACAAGAAAGAATAGTTATGATGAGAAATAGAGAAAAGACAGTGAGATAAGAGTTGGTAGAATTTGAATCCATAACTCCAATTGTTCATAAAGTTTATCCTCATTCTTTTCCTGGGGTTCTGTCAGACATCCCCATGTCCTTATAGATCAGCATTCTTTTTCCTTAAGCTATTTTATTATTCCATTCATTCAGGTTTTCAGTAACTGTTCCCTGAACACATTGATATTCGTTGTTCAGTCGCTAAGTCATGTACGACTCTGCAACCCCATTGACTGTAGCTCACCAGGCTTCTCTGTTTGTGGGGATTTTCAGGCAAGTATACTGGAGTGGGTTACCACTTCCTTCTCCAGGGGATCTTCCCATCCCAGGGATCAAACTCCCATCTTGGGCAAGACAGGTGGATTCTTTACTACTGACCCACCAGAGAAGCCCTTCACTAAGCTGCTGCTAAGTCGCTTCAGTCGTGTCCGACTCTGTGCAACCCCACAAACGGCAGCCCACCAGCCCCCCACTGTCCCTGGGATTCTCCAGGCAAGAACACTGGCATGGGTTGTCATTTCCTTCTCCAATGCATGAAAGTAAAAAGTGAAAGTGAAGTTGCTCAGTCTTGTCCAACTCTTAGCAACCCCATNACAAGCCATGTGGCAAAGCCAAACAAATAATAATGAAGCACAGTCATTCATGTATTGGTAAACATGTCATTAAGTGAAAAAAGAGAAATAGAATACTATATATGTATGCTATCATTTTAAAGGAAAAAACATATATTGTTGCTGTTGTTTAGTGGATCCAACTCTTTTGTGACCCTGTGGACTGTAGCCAACCAGGTTACCTTGTCCATGGGATTTCCCAGGCAAGAATACTGGAGTGGGTCACAATTTCCTTCTCCAGGAGATCTTCCTGAATCAGAGATTGAAGCAGTATCTCCTGCATTGGTAGGTGGATTCTTTACCACTGAGCCACCAGGAAATCCCATAAATATATATATATACACACATATATAATATATACACATATATTTTATATGTAAAATTATGTATGTATTTATATATGAAGAATATATCCTGTATTTGCAGAGAATAAATATAGAAATGCATACAAAAATAGCACCAGTGTTTGTAGAAGAAAAAGAAACTGAGTGGCTGGGATATGGAGTAGGTACATAGAACTGGGATGTAATACACAGAAGAAATATACTTTGAAGCATAAGACAATCTTTCCCTATGACCTCAGAAGTTTTAAGATTTACTCAAAAATCAGAGTCCAAAACAAGATTCAAATAAAAAATGTGGCTGATTACAAACTGTATTTTAATTAGCACATAAACTATATTTTAATTATCATAAATATTTTTCAAATAGCTATCAAAGCTTTCTCTATAGAATAATTCGATGAATCTAGAATAATACTAGGTCATTTAGGAGAAAATAACTTCTAACACTTGCTGATAAATTAAAAATAAATTTAATCCAATTTCACTAACAAATGCTATGAATGAGTTCAGAAGTTGCTCTTGATTTTGCACCCAGTTTAAGAGACCTGAAACATAAAATGCTATTTATTATCCTTTTAGACCAGGTAATATTTTTATGGGCCAGTGGCAAGATCAATTTTGACACTGAATGTCAGAACAAAATGCACGCAGCCCCTCCTAAAATACTCTTATATACGTACCATTATATAGTTAAATGTTGAGGCATTTTAATAGGTTTCGAATGGCAAGAATTTGTACTTCATGCTCTATCTCAACCCTAAGTAGCATAAATCCCAGCTCAACTATGTGTTATCTTAGACTTTGTAACTGCATTTTCATAGCAAAGTTTTGTTTCCTAACTACTCAATCTCTCTACATCACTTTTCTTTAAGTTAACTTACCCTATAAATCCCCAAGCATTATGTAAAATGATGATACTATATTGGTTTTCAATATGATGGCTACTACAATTTCCTTTCATTCATTTGTTCAACTAATTTCTATTGATGGTCGTCTTTCCTACCACACAGAACAGCTGAATAATAAAAATCATTTTGGAAAGACACAAGAAAGAATAGTTATGATGAGAAATAGAGAAAAGACAGTGAGATAAGAGTTGGTAGAATTTGAATCCATAACTCCAATTGTTCATAAAGTTTATCCTCATTCTTTTCCTGGGGTTCTGTCAGACATCCCCATGTCCTTATAGATCAGCATTCTTTTTCCTTAAGCTATTTTATTATTCCATTCATTCAGGTTTTCAGTAACTGTTCCCTGAACACATTGATATTCATTGTTCAGTCGCTAAGTCATGTACGACTCTGCAACCCCATTGACTGTAGCTCACCAGGCTTCTCTGTTTGTGGGGATTTTCAGGCAAGTATACTGGAGTGGGTTACCACTTCCTTCTCCAGGGGATCTTCCCATCCCAGGGATCAAACTCCCATCTTGGGCAAGACAGGTGGATTCTTTACTACTGACCCACCAGAGAAGCCCTTCACTAAGCTGCTGCTAAGTCGCTTCAGTCGTGTCCGACTCTGTGCAACCCCACAAACGGCAGCCCACCAGCCCCCCACTGTCCCTGGGATTCTCCAGGCAAGAACACTGGCATGGGTTGTCATTTCCTTCTCCAATGCATGAAAGTAAAAAGTGAAAGTGAAGTTGCTCAGTCTTGTCCAACTCTTAGCAACCCCATAGACTGCAGCCTACCAGGCTCTTCCGCCCATGGGATTTTCCAGGCAAGAGTACTGGAGTGGGCTGCCATTGCCTTCTCCGCCTTCACTAAGCACACTGTATCAATTACTGTGTAAGGCACTAGGATTACATTGATGAAGAGGATACATGACTCTTACATCATGAAATCTGTTTAATTTGTTTACTTCCTCCCTTACTTTTTGTAGAGAAAATTTTCAGTGTCTTATAGTTGATAACCACCACTTTCAAAATTCTTTTTAAAAGGTCAACACTTAGCAGTGCAATGGCGTTCTTATGTTAATGAAGCCAGTAATTTATTTTTTGAGCACAAAGAAACTTGGAATTCAAAAATAAGTAAAATTAATTTTAAAGCAGTCATTTCACACAAAATAAATATTTCTCAGAATGACATGTAAACTATACCTTCTATATATGTATTATTCTGTGATTTTTGGTTCTTCTTAAAATAACTATACTAACTTTTGAAATAGATGTTGCTTTTTCACCAGATATTTTGTTTTCTGCAGTGATGTACTCAGTGGCTATGAACCCTCTAGTGGCTGGCAAGTGAAACAAAAATTTTGTGTGGGTTATACAGTCAGTTAAAACACGTTTTCAATTTTCAGCACCTTGCTGATGAAATACTCATTGCAAAAGCTTTTTAAATTACCAAATAATAAAATATATAAACATTTGCATGTTTATAGTCTACTATAAATGACAATATCACTGTGTAAAAAACATCCAGACTATAAATTTTCCAAAGATTATGCAAACTTTGATTTCTGCATCTCAAATGCCAAAGAATGAGCCAGACAAAGCTGGTTTATAACCACAGGGTAAGTGGGGCAGTGATATCAAATACTTCTCCCACCACCACCTTTCGACCACACTTCATTTTGTCCACGAGCACTTTACATCCTGTCCTTAAAAGAGGAATGTTAACTATATTATGTCTGAAAAGTTGGGGAAAAGACAGACTGTTGCTGGCTGTATTTCAGATTAGAACTTTGTTAACTGCACATGTGTTCCACACAGAATTAAATCATGTCAGAAGCTAAAAGTATAAGGTGGAGACCTATCAAACTCAAACCAGTTTATAAGGCAACTCAGTGAAATATTTCATATAAAAAAATCCAGGACAAAAGCCAGCCTTATTATGCAGGCTGCCAGGAGAGCAGGTGCAAACTGGACTGTCCTGGGCAAACTGGCATATATTGCGACTCTATTTATACGTCTTTCAAATGAAGGAAACTTGACAATGGTCCAAGTTTAATTCAACTGAAAACAGAAAGCATTTACTCTCACCAGCAAAGTATTAGAGATCCAATTGCTCCAAATCCTCACAGGTGTTAAGTGATATCATGGTTTTCGTTTTTGTTTTAAAATTGTAGATTTCCAAGTGAGTGCATCAAAAGTGTCTCATAGCCTTGCTTTGCACCTTTCAAATGAATGAAGACATAGAACATTCTCCTCGCAGTTTCATCAGGTTAGCAGCCATTTGTGTATTTCTGCTGTGAAGAGAATACTTTTTGCACTTTTAGGGGTTTTGTTTTGTTTTAATTAGGCTGTGCCTGGACTCTTAGCTGAAGCATGTGAACTCTTAATTGCAGCCTGTGGGATCTAGTTCCCCAACCTGGGATTGAACCCAGATCACATGCATTGGGAGATCGGAGTCTTAGCCTCTGGACTAGCAAGGAAGTCCCTTATTTATATTATTTAAAGGTAAGCGTTCTTTATATTTCTTTTTAAGCTACATGTATTGCAAATATTTTCTCTGGAAATTTCTTAAAGTTTAATTTGGTTATACATTTTCTTAGTATCTTTTGATGAACAAAGTTTTTATTTTGATGATGTCTAGTTTGTCATTTGTTTGCCTTTTATGGTTATCACTTTCTATGTTTATCTACAGAATCTTTGTCTACATCATGAAGATAGCCTCCTCTGGTTCTTCCTAGAAGCTTTATAGTTTTAGCCCAAAGCAAAGTCACAGTGATTTTCTTCTACATTTTCTTCTATAAGCTTTATACTTCTAATTTTTATTATTATAGCTATGATCCATTTTTGGCTATTTTTATGGTAAGAAAGCAAGCTTCAAATTTCATTTTTAAATGAATATTCACTGTTTCAGCACAATGAAACTTGTTTAAAGGCCAGAATACGGTCTATCCTCTTACTATTCTTTGTACCACTAATAAGAATGAATATTCTATTGTTGTTTGATGGATTGTTCTGTAAATATCAATTAGGTCAGGTTGACTGATACTGTTTTTCAAGTCTACTATATCGTTGATGATTTTCTGCCTACTGGTTCTATCAGTTATTGAGAGAAGGGTATTTATGACTCTAACCACTCCAATCACAACTGTCAGTCAGTCAGTTCAGTTGCTCAGTCATGTCCGACTCTTTGCGACCCCATGAATCATAGCACGCAGGGCTCCCTGTCCATCACCAACTCCCGAAGTTCACCCAAACTCATGTGCATCGAGTTGGTGATGCCATCCAGCCATCTCATCCTCTGTTGTCCCCTTCTCCTCCTGCACCTAATNTGGAGTTTCAGCTTCAGCATCAGTCCTTCCAATGAACACCCAGGACTGATCTCCTTTAGGATGGACTGGTTGGATCTCCTTGCAGTCCAAGGGGCTCTCAAGAGTCTTCTCCAACACCACAGTTCAAAAGCATCAATTCTTCGGCGCTCAGCTTTCTTCACAGTCCAACTCTCACATCCATACATGACCACTGGAAAAACCACAGCCTTGACTAGATGGACCTTTGTTGGCAAAGTAAGTATCCTATCTAGGTTGGTCATAACTTTCCTTCCAAGGATGAAATTAAAATTAATCTTTTAATTTCATGGCTGCAGTCACCACCTGCAGTGATTTTGGAGCGCCCCAAAATAAAGTCTGACAATGTTTCCCCCTCTATTTCCCATGAAGTGATGGGACCAGATGCCATGATCTTAGTTTTCTGAATGTTGAGCTTTCAACATTCATAATTCTGAATTATGCTTCCCCATAATGTGTCAGAATTCTACTGTTCATTTGGGCTAGTACTTTGTAAGTGAAAGAAGCATCAAGGGATAATATTGAAAGAAATACATTTGTTTTTACCACCTTCTTCCAAGATTAGAGATATGCTTCTAATTTCCCTACAATGGTGAAGTAATTACTCATAAATTTGTTGGATTTATTTTTAACATCCATAACCTCTTAACAATATGCAGTCCAAAACTTAATAATCTATTAGTGATCCAAGGTTCTAGTATTTCCTTTTTTCTTCCTAAACCTAACTTTCCAGAGTCCAAAGGAAACTATCTCATTCAGCTATCAAGTTTTTGAAGGCGTCTGCTTCCATTCTCCATTTTATTGCCATTTATTCATTTAAAATCCTATCTCCATTGGTTATCATCTGTTTTTTTCATCGAAGCTCATATACTGTGACCATTACACTTGCCATTTCACAATTTTTCCTGATTCGTGAAGTCCCCGTGTAACAGACACTGCTGCTGTCTCAGCTCACATTGCCTTATGCCTCCACTGTCCCCTAAACAGGGGTGCTTTCTTACTGTATTTGTAATATGCTGCCTGACTGCTTTCTCTGGCACAGGAATATGCTTGAGCAGTGAGTTCCAGAGAGTTAATACCCACCAGAAATAGTCTTAATCCAATAGCAAAGGAAAGTTATGGATAAATAGCCCCGGCCTCCTTGCCCATTGCATGGGATAACTCTGATGAAATGAAGTTTTGTCTCCCAAAAGTACCAGTAAGATTGAGACACAATTGCTAAGAGGTTAAGGAATGCATTCAATGTTGTATTCCTTCCTTAACTGGATCATTTCCCACCTCCCTACAGGCAATGCCTTGGATTGCCTTACACATGAAACTACCTGCTCTTAAATTTTTGTGTCCTTAAGGTGGTCCTCAATCTTAGATGGTCCTCTAACCTTAAAATTACTGAGTTCTGAGATTTTGCATTGAGACGTGTTCACAGCATACCAGCCATGAAATCACCACTGTTTTGCCCAAGATAGGATTGACACTGTCTGTTTCACTTTTGCTAGTTTTCAAACAACCAGCACAGCCATCATTTCATTATTTTCCTAAAATGTAGCAACACAACAGGGTGATGGCTTTAGGCATCTTCTAAAGTGACTCCCCCTGGAGAAGGAACCCATTCCCGTATTCCTGCCTAGGAAATCCCATGGACAGAGGAGCCTAGTGGGCTATAGTCCATGAGTTCACAAAGAGTTTAGACATGGCTTAGCGACTGAACACCAACAACAAAGTGACTCATAGTTACACTATCTTATAATTGAGTGCTCATGTAATAGAGGCAGGCATGCCTCAGCTAAGCTAGACACACAAGGGGTGTTGGTGATGGGGCTGAGGGCACGCCTCCAGGGGCACGTCTGCTACAGCAGGCAAGGCTCTGAGAGCCAGCAGAGGAGTCGAGACGGCCAGACTCCAAACAGCCATGAGCCTGGAGGGTCATGGACACCAGGGGACAGGTCTAGCTGGTAGGGTTCTTCCGCCTCAGCTGAGCACTTTCCCCACCCAACAGACATGGAGGATCACAACCCTCCAGTTCTCAGCCAATGCTCCCCTCTTGGATTTCAAGTCTGAGCTTTTCCATTTCAGGCACCTGGCGGGGTGTCCAGCCAGAGAAGACAGACCGGGTGGCAGACAGAGGTTGGAGGGCATCATCATCCTACCTAGGGTCAGACCTCAGACCAGCGGCCAAAGTCCATGCTCTGCAGAAAGACAGTTAAGAGCTGTCACTGTGAAAATGGGTGGGGGTCAGCTGTCCAATCCCTAGGTCAGGAAGATCCCCTGGAGACGGAAATTACAACCCACTCCAGTATCCTTGCCTGGAGAATCCCATGGATAGAGGAGCCTGGTGGGCTACAGTCCACTGGGTCACACAGAGTCAGACACGACTGAAGTGACTAAGGAGCAGCAGGTGCCCTCAAGTTGGAGGGGATCTACATCACAAAACGTAACTCAAATTCTGTTACTAAGAAACTCCTACTGAGCAGAATCTGATGTTAACCTTAAAGGAGAGATTTGTTCCTTGCCTTCCGATTGTAATAGGGGCAGCGTAGGCTGGCAGCCCTTAGCACGCCACTCTCACCTGGCCAGCACGTGGCCATTAGCACAAGACCCTTAGAGCAGTGGCTAGAGGTCCCCCTCTGCCAACCATCAGACTCCCAGCGGTCTTCCAGGCAGAAAGTGCAGTGAGAGGCAGGCTGTGCCCTTTGCTCCAGGTCCTCCTGGGCCTCCGGCCTGAGGGCCAGCAGGTGAGCTGGGGTGGCCTGGGACAGGCTAAGGGCTGTGCCCTGCAAAGTTCCAGAGCCCCTGCCAAGGCGGCCCAGTGGCTGGGCCCAGGCCTTTACCAAATGGCGGGGGCAGTCTCCATGAGTCACAGTCCATGGAGGCCTCAGCACCTGAGTATGTGGATACTGTCATTAAAGTAGCAGCTTCAGTCTGTCCATTCAAGTTGCAAAAACTGGTACAGCTTGATCAGCTGTCTACCTCTAGGAGGTGGCCAGAGGTCGGGGTTAAGTTGTAAGAACACTGTACTCCATTACTTCAGGTCCACCTCTGTGGCTGGGGCTATTCTCAAAGAAGGGCAATTGTTGTGAGCTGGGAATTAATCTGACTGGTATTTGCCACAAGTGATTCTCTCCAGTTTAAATGAAAAGCCTGCAGTCTTGGGCACCGGGTTCCCTCAGTGATGACGGCCGCGCAGTGTCTGGGGACCCAGGCCTGAGAGCACTGCCAGCCTCATCTGCCAGGCCCAGACCCGGGTAGGAGGACCCAGACTGGGTGCTGGATGTGAACACTCCTGGGCAGAGTAACCAGCCCCCTTCTCTTAGCCAGGGCCTGGACCTCAGAGAGCAGAAGTTGAGTCTCAGGACCTTGTTTTTTCTTGTCAGAACAGAGAATATCATTTGTTTCGGTGGAATTTGTTTTGCAGGAATATTCTTACCCAACCACGACGTGACCTTAAGAACAAAGGATCTGACGCTAACTACACCCCTCCCTCACCTTTCCTATAAAGGGCTTTGCTGAAAGCTTTTCGGGCTCTGAGGATGTGAGCCACCCATCTCCTCTCATGGCATCGCAATATATCTTTCTCTGTTCCAGACTCTGAAGCTTTGGTACCATTTGGCCTCACTGTGCATGGGGCACACACTTGCATTTTAGTAACACTCAGAACCGACCATCCTGTAAGCACAACTTAGATTTGTGTTTCAACAAATGTATGACTTTATAGTTGTTCAAATGTAAATGCGTCTGCCACTTCCAGATAACAAACATAGTGTGAACTAGATTTTTTTAAATTGTCAGTTCAAACAGAGGAATATGATATAGAAAAATAATCTTCCCAACAAAATTTTTCATTCTCCCCCTTCCAAAATTAGGAAATCTAAGACCCATAAGCTATTTTTAAAAGTCTAACACTTTGAACATAGAGAAGCCCATTGAACTGAGCCAAAGAGTTAATAACAGAGTTAGTCAATGGAAAAAATCAAACTATGAAACCCTTTCATCACCTGGAAAACCACTTGATGCTTCAACCTGAGGTAGAATCTTTGGGAATGTGATTCACCTTCCCCATTCTCTCAATTCCTCTTCCTCTTCCTCTCCAAAGTGTCTTCATTCCCATTGCTCTTATGCCTATTTGTCTTTCCTGGAATCATAACCTCCTACCAAGGCTCCCTGTTTCATTTCACTTCTTTATTCTGGAACAATCTGACACTCCCTCATCAAATCTAAGACTGTTCAAACATACAAGAGCTCAAGTCCTATCATCACTTTCAGCATTTCTATAAAACATATAGACATTTACATTATATTTAGACAACTCATTTGTTGCCTAAACATGTCGTGTATTTTTACTTCTGTTTGGAATGAAGTTTAAAAATAATATTTACCTAAAGATTAAGCAAAATGTTTACCTGTCTGAAGCTACGTCACTGGCAATTTGGTGCTTCACTCCCGACCCATTTTTAATAGAATCCTGTCTTGTGAGCCCATGAGATCGACTTTTCTCCACTGCAGGTGCAGATAAGTCACCTGAGGGTCCTTGGAACTGGGCCTGCCCATGCAGTTTTGCTTTCTTCTCCTGAGGCGCCTCCTCGTTCCGCAGTCCTCTGAGAACCTTTTGCTCAGGTTGCTGTGGTGTATTAGATCCACTATTATAAAACCATGCTCCCGATTTAGTGAGGATTTCTTGTTGTTTTCGGCACAAATTACATACCCACATAACCTGCACGTGAATATACAGGGAAAAGAAATTAGTGTTTCCAAAGTTAAAAGCAAGTAAAAAGAGAGACAACTCAAGCTAACAATATATATATACATATATATATGTATGTATGTATGGTCATTCTTTCTAAAGTTAAAACATAATCCAGATTAACTACTATTGATAATTAAATCACGTATCTTTTAACTTTGTCAAAATAACTATAATGAAATAGACAATATTTACTGGCAGTAGAAATACCAAACTAGAAGAAACTAGTTGTTTCTTTGTATTCTTTCATTGCTTTTTATTTAAATTAGAGGCATAGTAAAATACACAGAAAATGGATTCTAAGGCTAGAAAAAATTGGATTTAATACCAACTCCAAAGCACCTTGGCAACCATTTTTATTTTGTTCTCTCTTCAAATTGGATATATATTACTCATGTTTCTCCAACTAAACTGAAAGTTTAACAAGATACTGAACCTTCATGTTTATAAAACTTAGTTCCCTTAATGATGAAATAAGAAATAGGGATAGTAATATTCATTTTCCTATTATTGTTTTGAGGATTGAAATAATTGATATAAAATGTCTGGCACAATGCCACAACGCCTGGATTATGTTGGACTTTCAGTAGATTCCCTACTAACAACAGGTTAATCTTTTATCACCAAATATATTACAGGTTCTTGAGGGGCTTTTATTCCTTTTGAGTAGCTCTTAATGGCTAAAATAAAGCTTAGGGATATTGCTGATTAATAGAAACCTAACAGTTTCATAATTTTACTAGGACACTTCACATAAAATGCACAATTTAACCATTTTTAAGTGCACAGTTCAGTAGCATTAGGTATATTCATATTGTTGTGAAACAGATCTCTGAAATTTGTGTGTCTTGTAAAATTCAAAGTCTATATCCATTAAACAGCAAGTTCCCTTTTCTCCCTCCCATCCCCTGGTAAACATCATCTTACTCTTGATTTTTTAATAGATGCATTTTTCAGACTCCAGGAATCAAAGAATTTCAAACTAACATCGGTATGGGCAGATAAACTTCCGAAAAATGTTTTTCAATTATTCAAGAAAAAAACTGAGTGATATTAATTTCAAATTTATATCAAATACTGAATCTTGAGACTCTCCAGATGGCTAAACATTTCTCCTGGGTTTGAATCAATTATAATCATATAGATAATCACAGTAAAGGAAAAATTCAACATGCTATTTTCAACTGATACAGGATGCTTTTGTAAAATGCAATCTAAAGTTTTTGCTTCATTTCCCATTATTTCAGTTCACACTGTCTGTATCCACATCAACAACACTGCACTTGATCATTTTTATTTTGCTCTCTCTTCAAACTGGATAACACTTCTCGTCATGTTTCTCCAACTAAATTCAAAGCTCACTGGGGGCAACATCTGTATCTTCTATTTGCATAATGCCCATGCGTGCATGCTCAGTTCCTAAGTTCAGTTCAGTCACTCAGTCGATTCTGACTCTTTGTGACCCCATGGACTGCAGCATGCCAGACCTCCCTGTCAGTAATTGAGTCGGTGATGCCATCCAACCATCTCATCCTCTGTCATCCCTTTCTTCTCCTGCCTTCAATCTTTCCCAGCATCAGGGTCTTTTCAAATGAGTCAGCTCTTTGCATCAGGTGGCCAAAGAACTGGAGTTTCAGCTTCAGCATCAGTCCTTCCAATGAATATTCAGGACCGATTTCCTTTAGGATGGACTGTTCGGATCTCCGTGCAGTCCAAGGGACTCTTAAGAGTCTTCTCCAACACCACAGTTCAAAAGCATCAATTCTTCGGTGTGCAGCTTTCTTTATAGTCCAACTCTCA
>SJYV01024370.1:3149797-3161542 GCA_006410875.1 Neotragus pygmaeus | reverse complement strand
AGCCTCTACGTGTCTGTGGGCTTCCAGCACCCACCACTGAGGCAGCTGGCAGAAACTGGCATTGGTTCCCTGCTCACCACATGCATGACACACCCAGTGCTGTGCAAATATCAACTCATTTAATCCTTCCAACCAACCTGCTAGGTGCCTTAGTTGACAAAGGTCACTCAGCAGAGATGGGATTTGAACCTGGGCAGCTTATTTCTAATAGCTAGGCTCTTGACCACTATCTTAATGAACAGTCAACAAACTTTTGCTAAACTGTCCAGTGCAGCAGGATGGTTCCCACAAAGAAGGGCAGCAAGAAGAAGAAGGGCCAGTCGGCCATCAACAAGGAGGTGACCGGAGAACACATCACGGACATGCCCAAGTGCAGCCGGGGAGCGGACTTCAAGAAGCGTGCCCCTGGGGCACTCGGACAAACCAGAAATCTGCCATGAAGGGGGCGGGAACGCCAGATGTGCGCCCTGACACCAGGCTCGACGAAGCTGCTGGGCCAGAGTAAGGACTGTCCCACACTGCATCCAAGTGGGGCTGTCCAGAAGGTGAAGATTCACCAAACAAGCTCTATACACTGGTTACCTGTGTTACCTGTCCACCACTGTCAAAAGATCTACAGACAGTTACTGTGGGGGCGAACTCAAGGCTTAGAGAGAGCTTGCATCCTGATTTTTCTACTGGAGTTGTAGCTAATAGGCATGCGTATCTTCGAGCAGTTTCAAATTACAAAACTGCCTAGAGAGCATTTCCTAACACTGTGCCTGGGCCCTCCTCCCCAGCCCCTGGAGCTCACAAATATCTGAACAGGGCCGGCAGGATAAGGTGGTTAGAAAGTGCATTCTGGCTTGAGAATGACCGCTTAGGTAGTTGGGACATTGAGGGTAAAATGTCAATGCTTTTACATGCATTTTGGCAATTCTAAGAAAATGTTTTCCAAGGAAAAGAATAATTAAACAAGGATAACAACTCTTAGAGTGAAGAGAGTTGCTGAACCTAATTTATTTCAATTCTAATTAACTGTTAAATTCTTTATGCAAAGAAAAAAGTTATTTCAAAAATGCTATTTACTTTCTAGAAACACACACACACAATCAAATTCTTCAAAATTAGAAAGCACTAAAATTACTAAGGAAAAATAATGCACTATTTGGTGATATTTTATGTAAAAAACCCATTCTATATATTTCGAGGAGGCTGTCACGCTCTTCAACGTAATGACTTAAATACAAACGCTTCTTTTCAGTGATGAATCTTCTAAGAAAAACCATTCCTTCCAAGTTCAAAAAATCACTTTTGAAAGATAATTCCAAATAAAACCCTATACTACCAGTTTCTTATGCTTCTGTTTTTTTGTTTGTTTTTTTTAAGAGGTGGCTGTTTTTTATGGGAAGTGTTCACCGAATAGCTACTAACGATGGAACATAGTACCAGGCAAACTATACCCTTCTCCTGAAATTTTTTTTTTAAAGCAAACAAGAAGCAAACCAATTATTAAATGACCCTTTTTGAGGGGGGGTGGTGAAAAAAAGAAACCTTGTGAAATACTTCAATAACGTTTGACTTACTTATAACACACAAAATTTAATTGCTCAAGATCATCACTATAACCTATCACTATTGGGAGCTGCTTTTGTGACTGGTTAAAGCTCTATGAGAATTCAAATTATGTCTCACTCACAGCCCCTGCACCTAACAATTTCTAAAACAGGGTAGGTACTTAAAATATGATGAGTATTGATTGGATGGATTGCCATCTAAGACACTGTAATAAAATCTTCCTGCAAAATTTGTGGAACAAAGGTTGAAGCAGTTTCTACTACAGCATGTCCAGGCTCTCCAAAATGACTCTGTATGTTATGTTTGTAAATACTGTTATCACTTAAAAACATCATCTAATCTAATCAATAGTGAGTTCCCCCCACTGCTTTAACTCACTTTCTCTAGGTCAGAGAGCCTGGAAGCTGTTCTTAACATCCCCTTACTCCTTTAAACTACACATCAAATCTACTAAGTTACACCGACGCCATCTCTGAAAAGGATTCTAAATCCATCTCCTCCTTCCCCATCTCCACTGCCACCTCTCTAGTCTAAGTCACCATCTTCTTCCTTCTCGATCACTGAAAAAGCCTCTACATTTGTTTCCCTGCTTCTACTCTTGGCTTGGAATATGAAGAATTTGAATCCATTCATATAGTGGCTAAAAAAAGAAATTTTTATTCATATTTGTTCTATTTCCTTGCCAAAAATCATTCAATGATTAAAGAAGATGTGGTGTATACATACAATGGAATACTACTCAGCCATAAAAAAGAATTATCATGCCATCATTATTTGTAGAATCTAAAAAGAAAAAAAAGACACAAATAAATTTACTTAAAAACCAGAAATAAGACACAAACATAGAAAACAAACTAATGGTTACCAAAGGGGAAAGGGACAGATGATATATGCTACTATATACAAAAGAGATGAACAACAAGGGTATACTGTAGAGATATATTCTAGGTATATCCTGCTATACTGTAGAGGTATATTGTAGGTATATCCTACAATAAAACACAATGATCTTTTAAAATCATTCAATGCCTTCCCACTGCAAGTGCAATAAAAACTCCAGTCCTAACTTATGTTCTCACTTTACCTCCAGCTTCACCTTCTGTGGCCTTTATCCATCGTGCTCCGGTTGTCCTGGCCTTCTTTCATTTCCTCAAATGTACCAAGCTCCTTTATGCCTCCAGACGTGTACAGGGAGCCCCCTGTGTCTGGAACACTCTCCCCAGTAGCTCTTTGCCTTGCTGACTTTCTACTCATCTTTTAAGTTCCTGTGTGAATTATCACTGCCTTGGAACACCAGAGACTGGTACAGGAAGTGTCTACTATGCCCTCTCACCACGTCCTTACAAGCTGATAAGTAGTGGGAAGAAAGTAACAACAGACTTCTTTGTACAACTGTTTACTCTCTGTTGCACTCATGGGACTGAACGTTTCATGAAGGCAGAGTCTGTGACTGACTGTCTACCCTACAGCTCCAGCTCCACGCCAGGCACATGAATTCTGAGTGAGTGGACTTCATGGGGAGATATCATCATCAGAACTTCAGTGCACTGCACGGTAGCGCACTAAATTACTCCCGTAGTGTGCTTATGAGGATCAGCACAGGTTAGGACGCACAGGTCTAGCTGCCTATTTCCTTGGTGCCAGATACATACATGGACAATCACAAGTTTAATAAAACACTGGAAGAAGCATACTGTCTCCACTGAGCCTCAGCAAGGCTCAGCAACCCTTTTAACTCTCCCTAGTCACCATCCTCTTCACATCTTTTCTCTTCACACCTATTGTTACAACTTCTGGCTCATTTCACCCAACAGAAAACTTCATTTAAATATACACTCAGTAGACAAATATTTACTGAGCCTTTACTATATTCCAAATACTCAGTATAAAGCAGTGACCAAAAAGAAAGTACCTGATCTCGAGGCACTGGCATTCCAGAAATGAGTATTTACGTTTATAAGTAAGTGGTGAGTGCTTGTAGGACAAGCACGCAGGTAGGGGGACAAAGAGTGACACAGTGGGGATAAACGCATCGTTTCAGTTTGGGAGTTAGGAAGAGCTTGTCTAACAGACGGCAGAAGCAGAGACCTAAACAGAGTGAGCAGTGAGCAGACTCGCTCTCTGGACCAGAGGAAGGGCCCTGCAGACCGGGAGCAGGAAGTGCAAAGGCTCCGAGGCGGAAGTGTGCCCGGTGCATCTGAGGAAGAGAGAGGAGGCCTGTGGCTGGTGAGGTGTGAACCAGGGCCAGAATCGGAGGACACTGTGCAAGAGGCAGGTAGGAACACGGTCACAGTGGGTCTCTCTAAATAGTCTCAGCAGGACTGAATGACGCTAGAGGCTTTCTCAGCAGAGGAGTGGAAAGTCTGAAAACATTTATTCCGGCCCCCGTGTAAAGAATACAGCTCAGATGCTGGGGTGAGCAGCAGAAGTGGAAGCAAGCACACGAGTATGGAGACATCAGCACAGCCCAAGAGGAAATGAAGGCAGCTCGGGCTAAGAAGGTGAGTGCGGAAAGCAGCAGTCGTGTTTTGGAGACATTCTGGAGGCAGGACCAACAGGAATGTGCTGATGAGCTGAATATGTACAGGGTATGAGACAGGAAAGATCAAGGGTGACACTTCTTTGGGCCTGAGAAAGTAAAAGAACAGAGCTACTGCTGATGCCCATTCTCCATAAGAGGAACCAGGGATTCTCAGAGAAACGGCTGAATCTGCAGCGTGAACGCAGGAGCCTAGAATATACTGCTGTGGCTAAAAGCAGATATGAAGATGGGCTATGTAAATATTGAATCATTTCACTGTACACTTGAAACTTTTTTACAGTTATATAAAATTGAGTCCAATTATACCTCAACTTTAAAAATCACCAAATGAACAGAATAAATTGGACAAAGTAACACACACACACACAAAGAAGCTCTCCCTGCCCAAATCTGGAACAACCTGAGCATCTAAATAAATACCAGTAAAAACAAATGATATGATAACTCATAAAATAAGAATCTGTAAGTCACAGATAGACGGATGGATGGAAGGATGGATAGATAAAGGAAAAGCTCTTCCTTATATTAGTATGCCAATTAAAAGACATATATGATGGAATTATAAAATCATCTAATTCCATCTAAAGCAACCAACAAAGTCTAGTGGATAAAATCTGTTGAGAAACAGCACATATTTAAACAAAGTACATACCCCCAAATTACTTAATTACAGAGGACAAATGAGTTCACAGATAAGAAACATGGCATGATATCACTGTAACCAAGTGATCAAAGGACACGTCACCACCGTGGATGTTCTACAAAATAAACGACCTGCACTCATCAGAAATGTCAAGGGCATGAAAAATAAAGGCTGAGAAACTGTTCCAGGGTCAAGGAGAATAAGGAGACATAATGAGCAAACAACACACACAATCCTCCGCTGGCTAGCTGACCAGGACAAGGCTTCCTTTCCTTTTGCTATAAAGAAAACGAGCGGTACAGCTGGTGAAATCGGAATAAAGTCTCCAGATTAGATAACATGTTTCATGGGTGTAAACTCCTGATCTGGACTGTACTGTGGTCACCTATAAGAATGTCCTTGCTTTTAGGAAATACACACAAGTAAATAGGAGTAAAAAGCATTAGTACACGTCTGCAACTTAATTCAGGAAAAAAGTTCTTAAAAAGGGAAGAAACGACAACCTGACTGAACAAGATGGCGGAGGAGTATGTGGACGTGGAGGGCATCTCTCTCCACGGATACATCAGGAGCACCCCTTCAGGCACAGAAGTGCGTGCAGGACACGAGCTGGAGCGGACAGGAGGACCCCAGCAGAGAACACGAGACAGAGAACCATGCCAAACCTGAGGTCCAGCCCTGGGCCTCTGGAGTGGGAGCCCTGACGCCAAGACCCTAAACTAACAGAGAACTAACCCAGGGAGAGAGGGTGAGAGCTCACCCGGCATCGCCCGACCGCCAGCAGCAGCCTATGCAGCACACGCACCTGAGCAACAGACCAAACAGAAGTACAAACCCAGCCTCAGCAGACAGGATGGCCCTCCGCAGCCTTGCCCAGCAGGGGAAAAACAACACACAAACGAACACTCAGCACCATCTCACCCTGGACGAAGCTCCCTCCAACCATTGGACCAACCTTAGGAGCCCAGAAACCAAAAGGAAGAAAGACGTCAACCCTGAAGCCTGGGAAAAGGAGACCTCAAACACAGTACGTTAAAAAAAATAATGAAAAGGCAGAGAAATAACACACAAACGAAGGAACAAACTAGAAACCGAGAAGTCCAAATAAATGAAGAGGAAATAGGCAAAATCCCTGAAAAAGAATTCAGAATAATGATAGCAAAGATGATCAAAACCCTTGAAAGCAAAATGGAGAAAATGCAACAATCAATTAACAAAGACCTGTAAGAATTAAAGAATAAACATACAGAGACAAACAATAGAATTACTGATTAAAAACACTCTAGAAGGAATCACAGCAGAATATCTGACGCAGAAGAACGAATCAGTGAGCTGAAAGATAAAATGGTGGAAATAACTTCTGAAGAGCAGAATAAAGTAAAAAGAATGAAAAAAACTGAGGACAGTCTCAGAGATCCCTGGGACAATATCAAATGCACGAATATTTGAATTTTAGGGGTCTCAGAAGAAGAGAAAAACAAAGAGTATGACAAAATTTTTGAAGAGATTATAGTTGAAAATGTTCCCAACATGAAAAAAGAAATAGTCGATCAAGTCTAAGAGGCACAGTGTCCCATACTGGATAAACCCAAGGAGAAACATGGCAAGACACGTATTAATCAAACTAACAAAGACTAAACACAAAGAAAGAATATTAAAAGCAGCAAGGGAGAAGCACAAGTAACATAAGCTTAAGGGAAACCCCATACACTTAACAGCTGATCTTTCAGCAGAAATTCTGCAGGCCAGAAGGGAATGGCAGGATATATTTAAAGTACTGAAAGATTACTGAACCCAGCATGTACTGAAAGTACAACCAAGATTACTGCACCTGGCAAGGATCTCATTCAAAATTGATGGAGAAGTAAAAAGCTTTTCAGACAAGCAAAAGTTAAGAGAATTCAGTACCACCAAACAAACCTTACCACAATATATAGTCAAGAAATATGAGAAGAAAAAAGATCTACAAAATCAACCCCAAACAATTATGAAAATGGCAATAGGAACAGATATATCAATAACTACTTCAAATGTAAAGGGATTAAATGCACCAACCAAAAGACACAGACTGGCTCAATGGATACAGAAACAAGACCCATATATATGCTGTCTACAAGAAACCCACTTCAGACCTAAAGACACATATAGACTGAAAGTGAGAGGATGGAAAAATATATTCCTTGCACATGGGAAGCAAAAGAAAGCTGGAGTAGCAATCCTCATATCAGAAAAAACAGACCTTAAAATAAAGATTACAAGAGATCAGGAAGGACACTACATAATAATCAAGGGATCAATCCAAGAGAAAGACATAATAATTGTAAATACTTATGCACCCAACACAGGAGCATCTCAATACATGAGACAAACACGAACACATCAAAGGAGAATCTGACAGTAACACAATAATTGCAGGAGACTTTCAGAGCCCACTCACACCAACGGACAGATCATCAACACAGAAAATCAATAAGGAAACACAAGTCTTAAATGATACATTAGATGAGATGGAGCTCATCGATATCTTCAGGACACTCCATCTAAATGCAGAAGACGTCGTCTTCTCAAGTGCATGTGGAACATTCTCCAGGCTAGACCACATCTTGGGTCACAAATCAAACCTCAGTAAATTTAGGAAAATTGAAACGTATCAAGCATCTTCTCTGACCACAATGCTATGCGACTAGATATCAATTTCAAGAAAAAAACCAAACAAACTGTAAGAAACACAAACACATGGAGATTAAACAACATGTTCTAAATAACTAACAGGCTACTGAAGAAACAAAAGGGAAAATCCAAGAATTTCTAGAAACAAGTGACAATGAAAACACAACAACTCAAAACCTATGGGATGCAGCAGAAGCAGTTCTAACAGGGAAGTTTATAGCAAAACAATCCTACCTCGAGAAACAAGAAAAACATCGAATAGACAACCTCACTTTACACCTACACTGGAAAAAGAACAACAGCAAAACAAAATTAGTAGAAGGAAAGAAATCATAGAGATCAGAGCAGAAATAAATGGAACAGAAATGAAATAAACAAGAGTAAAGATTAATAAAACTAAAAGTTAGTTCTTTGAGAAGATAAACAAAATTGACATACCTTTAGCCAGACTCATCAAGAAAAAAAGAGAGAAGAATCAAATCAACAAAGTTAGAAATGAAAAAGGAGAGGTTACAACAGACAGCGCAGAAACACAAAGGCTTATAAGAGACTGTTATGAACAACTGTGTGGCAATAAAGTGGGTAACCTGGAAAAAATGGACAGGCTCTTAGAAAAGTTCAATCTTCCAAGACTGAAACAGGAAGAAATAGAAATTATGAACAACCCAATTACAAGCACTGAAACTGAAGCTGTGATCAAAAATCTCCCCAAAATCAAAAGCCCAGGACCAGATGGCTTCACATGAGAATTCTATCAAACATTTAGAGAAGAGCTAATGCCTATGCTTCTAAAACTCTTTCAAAAAATTGCAGAGGAAGGAACACTTCCAAACTTATTCTACGAGGCCACCATCACCCCGATACCAAAACCAGATAAAGACAACACAGAAAAAGAAAACTACAGGCCAATATCACTGATGAACATAGAAGCAAAAATCCTCAACAAAACTTTAGCAAACAGAATTCAGCAACATATCAAAAAGCTCATACACCATGATTGAGTTGGGTTTATTCCAGGAATGCAAGGATTCTTCAATATATGCAAATCAATTAATGTGATACACCATATTAACAAATTTAAAGATAAAAACCGTATGATAAAACCATATGATAATCTCAATAGATGCAGAAAAAGTCTTTGACAAAATTCAACACCCATTTATGATTAAAACTCCTCAAAAAATGGGCACAGAAGGAACCTACCTCAACGTAGTAAAGGCCATTATGAAAAGCCTACAGCAAACATTATTCTCAATGGTGAAAAATGGAAAGCATTCCCCATACAATCAATAACAAGACAATGGTGTCCACTTTTACCACTATTATTCAACATAGCTCTGGAAGTCTTAGTTACAGCAATCAGAGAAGAAAAACAAATAAAAGGAATCCAGATTGGAAAAGAAGTAAAGCTCTCACTGTTTGCAGATGACAGGTTATTGTACATGTAAAATCCTAAAGACAGTATCAGAAAATTGCTAAAGCCAATCAGTGAATTGAGCAAAGCTGCAGGATACAAAATCAATACACAGAAATCACTTGCATTTCTATACATTAACAATGAAAAATCAGAAAGAGAAATTAAGGAATCAATCCCATTCACCACTGCAACAAAAAGAATTAAATATCTAGGAGTAAACTTACCTCATGCGAAGAGTTGACTCATTGGCAAAGACCCTGATGCTGGGAAGGATTGGGGGCAAGAGGAGAAGGGGACGACAGAGGATGAGATGGCTGGATGGCATCACCGACTCAATGGACATGAGTTTGGGTAAACTCCAGGAGTTGGTGATGGACAGGGAGGCCTGGCGTGCTGCCATTCATGGGGTCGCAAAGAGTTGGACACGACTGAGCGACTGAACTGAACTGAAACTTACCTAAGGAGACAAAAGGACTGTACACAGAAAATTATAAGACACTAATGAAAGAAATCAAAGATGACATAAACAGATGGCGAGATAGTCCATGTTCCTGGGTAGGAAGAATTGATATTGTGAAAATGACTATACTACCAAATGCAATCGACAGATTCAATGCAATCCCTATCAAATTACCAGTGGCATTTTTCTAGAACAAAATTTTTTAATTTTTTACTAGAACAAAAAATTCCCAATTCATATGGAAACACACAAGACCCCAAATACCCAAAGCAGTCTTGAGAAAGAAGAATGAAGCTGGAGGAATCAACCTTCCTGACTTCAGATTATACTACAAAGCTACAGTCATCAAGACAGTATGATACAGGCACAAAAACAGAAATACAGACCAATGGAACAAGATAGAAAGCCCAGAAATAAACCCATGCACCTAGGGGCACCTTATTTTTGACAAAGGAATATACAAAGGCAGCCTCTTCAATAAATGGTGCTGGGAAAACTGGACAGCTACATGTAAAAGAATAAAATTAGAACACTTCCTAACACCATACACAAAGATCAACTCAAAATGGATTAAAGACCTAAATGTAAGACCAGAAACTATAAAACACTTAGAGAGGAAAACATAGGCAGAACACTGGATGACATAAATCAAAGCAAGATCCTCTATGACCCATCTCCTAGAGTAACAGAAATAAAAGCAAAAGTAAACAGTGTGGGCAAATGGGACCTGATTAAACTTAAAGGCTTTTGCAGAGCAAAGGAAACTATAAGCCAGGTAAAAAGACAACCCTCAGAATGGGAGAAAATAATAGCAAAGGAAACAACTGACAAGGACTAGTTTCCAAAATACACAAGCAGCTCATACAACTCAATGCCAGAAAAACAGACAACCCAACCAAATGTGGGGGAAAGACCTAAACAGACATTTCTCCAAAGAAGACATACAGATGGCTAACAGACATATGAAAAGATGCTCAACATCGCTCATTATCAGAGAAATGCAAACCAAAACTACAATGAGATATCACCTCAAAAAGTCTACAAACAATAAATGCTGAAGAGGGTGTGGAGAAAAGGGAACGCTCTTCCACTGTTGGTGGGGATGTAAACTGACGCAGCCACTATGGAAGATAGTATGGAGATTCCTTAAAAAACTAGGAATAGAAGCAGCATATGACCCAGCAATCCCAACCCTAGGCATATGCCCTGAGGAAACCAAAACTGAAAAAGACACAGGTTCATTTTTCACTGAAGCACTATTTACAAAAGCTAGACCATGGAAGCAACCTAGATGTCCATCGACAGATGCATGGAAAGAAGTTGTGGTACATATAACAATGGAATATTACTCAGCCATAAAAACAAACACATATGAGTCACAGTTCTGATGAGGTGGATGAATCTAGAACCTATTATACAGAGTGAAGTGAGTCAGAAAGAGAAAGATAAATATTGCATTCTAATACATATATACAGAATCTAGAATAATGGTACTGAAGAATTTATTTACAGGGCACCAATGGGGAAACAGGCTTAGAGGACAGTCTTAGGGACGCGGGGAGAGGGGAGGAGAGGGTGAGACGTATGGAGAGAGTAACATGGAAACTCACATTACCATATGGTAAACAGCCAATGGGAATTTGCTGTGTGACTCAGGGAACTCAAACAGAGGCTCTGTATCAACCTAGAGGGATGGGACAGGGTGGGAGATGGGAGGGAGGTTCAAAAGGGAGGGGATATAGGTATACATACGGCTGATTCGTGTTGAGGTTTGACAGAAAACAGCAAAATTCTGTAAAGCAATTACCCTCCAATAAAGAAGTAAATTAAAAAGAAAAAAAAAATTTTTTTAAGTGAAGAAACTCCTCTCTCCTTTGAATTCTCACTAAACACTGTGTAAACGCCAACTAAAGTACCTGTAATACTTTTTTTTTTTTTTTTTACTTATTGTCAGGAAAAGAACATGCCTTCAGAGGATAAGCAAGTTGTCTGAAGTATAAGTCAATAAAAGACCAAGGCTTGAACCCAGATCCCCCGACTCCAAGTCAAACCTGGTTAAGTCCTAAGATGGTGAAATGCTGAGTAAAAGTTTCCTGAATATTCATACTGTTGTTTTTATTTTTCAAAAATNTAAGCAAGTTGTCTGAAGTATAAGTCAATAAAAGACCAAGGCTTGAACCCAGATCCCCCGACTCCAAGTCAAACCTGGTTAAGTCCTAAGATGGTGAAATGCTGAGTAAAAGTTTCCTGAATATTCATACTGTTGTTTTTATTTTTCAAAAATGCATAGGAATGGAGGCACAGACGTGGAGAGCAGACTTGCAGACATAGGGGGGGAAAGAGAAGGCAGGACAGACGGAGAGAGCAGCTCCGACATACACACAACCATGTGCGGAATCGACAGCTGCCGAGAAGCAGCTGCGTGACACGGGGGCCGGGGGGCCAGCTCGGCGCTC
>SJYV01024370.1:3089283-3149697 GCA_006410875.1 Neotragus pygmaeus | reverse complement strand
GGGCGGGGGGGCATATGCACGCACGGCTGATTCACCTTGCTCTATGGCAGAAAGTGACACAACGTTGTAAAGTGATTATCCTCCAGTTAAAAAAAAATACATCAACAATTGTCTGTTCACTAGTCAATCTCTGAATCCAAAGAGGTTCACCCACACATCAGGAATCCCCAGAAGTGGCCTTATAAATTCTTAATTTCAAGATAAGAGATAGAACTCAACTTGACTTACACAGTGGGTGGGTGGCAAAGGAGCAAGACAAAAGATAAGCAAAATCCAAGAGTCTTCATGATCCACACCTGCACTTTTCCTATCTTTTCTCCTGCCATTATCTATACCCTTGTTCTCTGCGTTTCAAAGAATACTTCCAGATCTTTGCACTTCCGTTTTTTCTAATTAATGAGACCGCATTCCTTGTCATCCAGATAAACTCCTTTACATCTCTAAGACCAGCTCAAGCGGTATTTCCCCTCAATGAAGCCTCTCTGACTCCCCAGAGAGAAGTACAGGCTTGCCTCCTCTACTCCCCACACTTCATGTATTCTATAATTAAACTTCCACATTAAGGAAATTATTTACAAGTCTCTCCTGGCTGGAGAAAGAATCCTGTCATTTACTTTGGCATCTCCAGCAGCTGGCATGTAAGCAGGCTCTGTGTCTGCACGTTTATATCTTGCTATGTGACAACAAAGGATTAAGGCACAAACATTTAATAAATATTTCCCGAGTTAATGAATATGTGTTTCATCACCTGAAAGAGGTTTGGTTTTTGTCTGTGTGCCAGTCAAATCCTAAACTCTTCTTCATATAAGACAGAAAATAAACCAAGCTCATTTGATAGCTAAAGCAATGTGTTTATCTGGAAAACCAAACCAATTACCATGGGTTTGGAAAGAACAACTTAACCAGCGACAATGGACATGCACAAACCACATCAGACCAGGAGGATGAATAAACTGCTACTGTTTTACCCACAGTATAATTAACCCTGGTTCTCACCCATGAACAAACTGACTGTCCCACGTGAATATTCAACTTTACCTGCAGTGCTTGTTCTTGGATGTCACGAAATAATTCCATGTCCTTCTCAGTCATGAGTTCCTGGCTCCCAAAAAGCCGGTCCTCGCTTTCTTGTTTGCCATCCCAGCCATCCTGATTGTCTGCACGTTAAGAAAGGGCTTACATGTTACTGATGCTATCATGAGTTCAGCACAGAAACTAGAACAAATTTCAGAAGTCTCAATATTATTTATATAAAAGAGAAAATGACAACACTAAGCTGACTTCCAGAAAGATACTAGTCAATAAAGAATATGTACATATTTTATCTGACTTATAATGAAAACCCTGAATTGACTTAAAGCTTTTAAAAAATATTACATAACTAAATTTAAACTTCATTTAACAAATCTGTATTTCAACATATACATACATATATATATAAAAAGTAGAACAGGAAAAAGGTCTAAGGAATATGCAGTCTATTCTGAAATAACAAGAATATAAAACTTTTAACACATGTCAAGATGCAAATGTTGCTTTTTCATTCTTTGTAGTATGGAAGAAATTTATGGTATAGCAAGACATAATTTTCATCACTTTAGAGCAAAACAAGAAAACTTTGCTCCTCTTAAAATTCTCAATGATTCCACAGTCTTCACAAGGCCAACCCATTCTTATCTCAACAAAACAGTCAATTTCAAGTGGTTATTTTAACTGATGCCCAGTGCCAACTTCCCAACTCCCCTCCCATTCTGGGTGCCCATTTAAAGCACAAAGTCCAAAGCCTGAGGATCACAGGCAGTCACCCTCTGGGAAAGTACAAGAAATTAAAATAAGCATTCACTAAATGGCACACCTTCCTCAAATGGGTAAAGAACCGAGTGAGAGGAGTACTGGGGGACCAAGCAGAGCATTAGCCTTTGCATCTGAAAATGACACCAATGTGGTCCTGCTGCTTCTCTGAATGTGTGTGGCTGAAAAGACCCGATAGGGACAGTTCTTTTAGAAAATCAGCTGTACACATAGTTACTCATTTCGTGGAAGAAGGAACAGGACAGGGGCTTGCTCTCGACGAGGGGCTTGCTCTCGACGACAGTCCTAAACTGAGAAACACGTGTCTGATCTGAAGACACTCTGAGCCTTCACCACCCTCTAGTGCGTGCCACAGCCGGCCGCAGGCCCAGGTCGTGTACAGCCCTCCACGCACTCTACCGGATGGTGCAGGCTGCCTCCTGAACTACAGCTCACAGGCAAAATGACAGAGCTCATTCAAGCCAAAGCCATGCCTGAAACTCAGCAACGGTTCTCCACACACTCGATATATTTGCTCTGATCGACAATTTCTAACACTTCCAGTAGATTCTTCTAATAATCTACCTCCAGTGAAATGGTTAATTCAGAAATCCCTTTTATCACCCTCTGCTTTACAAGATTCTTTCCTAAGTCCAACCTGAACGGCCTGCATGTTTTTTCAGACAAATGTACTCAGAGTGGGCCTTATCTTCAGTCTACATGGCTGATAAAGACTTGAAAAGTAAAAGCCTACACCGTAATTAGTTGATTGCCACTCAGGAGAAAAGTCAATCAATACAGCATAAAAGGGGGGCGGGTCTGACAAGGATGAGGATCCTTCCTTCCTGCAGTGGCCTGGTCCATCCTTTATAGAAGCAGGAATGATACGGAGTGGGAGTACAATTCCCGGTGGGACAGTCGGGGGGAAGGAATCAGAGTTCAGACTGCCCCCTGCAGCCCAGGAGGCACCGTCTGGGCACACACAGCCCACGACCTGAGCCCACTCTCGCTCTTTGACTTTGCTCAGAGCCCTTCCTACTTCCTTCACACGATCGGGTGCTGTCGGCTCCACAGCGACAAGACCCGCTCATCAACACTGTCTCCTCTGACTTGAATTATCTGCTACACTTTTAACTCTTCTTCACAAATCTTATCTAATCTGAAAATGTGGGAACTTAGCCTGAAACGTAGGCAAATGGTCTGAAGCTGTGGCTCTCTAAGTATAATCCATGAAAAATTACAACTGTATCTGCCAAGATCTGAAGTAAAAAAAATCAATGACCTCATCGTGTTTCCAAATAAACTGGTCTTTCACTTATGCTCAGATTAACAGCAGCCTATTCACCCATACACGCAGTTCCTTCCAGGGATGAAAGCAAGCACATGAAGTTCACCACGTGATTTACTCTGCAATTTATGGAATACAAAGCTACCCCTGAGTCAAGGTTATAACCCATACTTCTGTAGGCAGATTCTTTGTGCTTCCACCAAAAAAGCATCTTCTTTTCTCAAAAACTCCTACTTTTCCATTCTCCATCTTCATCACTAGGTTCTAAATTCCTGCCATTGTTATCACCTGCTGCTGCTGCTGCTGCTAAGTCGCTTCAGTCGTGTCCGACTCTGTGAGACCCCATAGACGGCAGCNTTTTCTCAAAAACTCCTACTTTTCCATTCTCCATCTTCATCACTAGGTTCTAAATTCCTGCCATTGTTATCACCTGCTGCTGCTGCTGCTGCTAAGTCGCTTCAGTCGTGTCCGACTCTGTGAGACCCCATAGACGGCAGCCCACCAGGCTCCCCCGTCCCTGGGACTCTTCAGGCAAGAACACTGGAGTGGGTTGCCATGTCCTTCTCCCAAGTATCACCTAAATACATGACCTTGAACATATTCTCATATTCCAAGACCGATTTTTAATAAACCAAATATCAATCTACTCCAGATAAATAGTGCTATTCCAGACAACAGCCTCTGGCATACTCCTTGTTTCCAGGTGAGCGGCCTTTACCTGTGGGCCAATCTGAAGTGCTTGGCTTTCTGCTGCCCTTCTTCCTAGCTCTGTATTGCTCAGAGTAGTCTACCACTTCCCCCCGAGGCTTCCGCCCATCGGGAGAAGGGGTGAAGAATTTGGTAAGGCCATCGATGAGCCCTTTGGTTTTCTTATTGAACTTCAAGGGGACGCTGCCATCTCTGCAGAAGTCCAAGCCATCTATTTGCTCTAGGTATCCTTCTTCTGATGACGATGCTGACTGGCTGGAGAGGGTGATTTTACGTTTCCGACCCCTTCCAGGGCCTGTTCGAACTTTGCTGAAGGGACCTTTTGACCTAAGGAATCAAACAGGGAAAGGGGGAGCTATTAAAAAGAAATCTTTATAAGGTTTCTGTTTAATACATAACATATAGTAAATATATACAACTGTATGTTTTAAATCCATATTGTTAAGAATATTCCATAAACTGTAATAAATTTTATATGATTAAGAAGTAATATTATTAGAAACATCCACTTCTGGGAAGCCTATGCATTTATAATGAAAAGAATCCCAGGCTGGGAGTCAGAGGGCATATGTGAGTCATAACTCTACCACTTACTAGCTGCACATCTTGGACAAATCACATTCTCTTTAAACAAGTATCTTCTTTATCTACACAAGGAGAGTTGTACCACAGAAAACCTAAGACCCTTCCCGGTATGAAGGCTCTTCCTAGGATCTCTGCACCAACTCAGAGTTAGACTCTTACCTCTCAACATAAGGATGGGTTACTCTCTGCAAGCCAGGAATCAAAAGATCTTTTTATAGGAAAATTAAAGCTTGATTTAAGATTTAATGGTTCTGTGTATTTCAAACTGCTAATGCCCATTCACTTCAGTTATATCACCTTCAAGACAGTCTTAAGTGTAGAAAAGGTGGGTAAATTTTAGGAGAGGTAGACAGGCTTAAAGGTAGTTTACATATCATCAAAGGTGAATTACTGAAGAGATACTTCTAAAAAAACACAAAAGTAGCTACTGAATCTTGCCCCACCTCCTCCAGACATAGCCCAGTTTTCTAGTCCACAAGAGAAAATTACAGCCCTGATTTCTGCTAATAGGTGAAAAATTCACATTATTTTACTTTAGGACACAGAAACAGGACTTAGCTATGACCAATAAGAGAAGCTATTCAGCAATTTGTACATATAACACAAACTACTGAGATAACACTAAGAGAAGAATCTTTGAAATGCTTCAATAATGTAATTTTTTCTTCCTTGTTTTTCAGGTAAAAGAGAAAATTTAAGGTAACGGCAAAGAGCCAGACTTCGGTGCCAGCCTACTGGGGTTTTAATTTCAGTTCAACACTTACTATAAACTATGCAAGTTACTGCTCTATGCTATAGCTTCCTCCTTTGAAAAATCAGAGTACCAACAGTTCTTACTTCCCTGGGCTATTGGAAGAATTAAATGATTTAATACATGTGAAGTACTTAGAACAGGGGGTGCCCTGGCCCTCTGTTAAGGGCTCAATAAGCATTAGCCACTATTATCAGTACATAAAAGTCAACCTCCTTTTCCAAAGGCAAACGAGTGAGCCCTGCCCTGCAGAGAAGGCCCTGCCCTCTCCTCCCCTCACCCTGCCACAAGCACAACTTACACCGTGTTTTGCTTCTTTAACCTGTTTTTTGGACGTCCTATTGGATTAGCATAGCGCCGTTTTATCTGTGCTGCCTTCTTCTGTAGAAGTTTTCTTCCTTTTTTCCTAGGTCGACATATCTGACATATCCACATGCCTATAAAGAAAGAAAATTCAAGAGGTAGGAAGAGGGAACACTTGTTCTTCCAGTACATACAAATGTGACTCTTTCAGAAGGTTACCGTCAACAGTGGCACAGAGGGCTCAAGTAAAATCCTAAAGTGGAATAACTTGGCTACAACTAGGGCTGAGTGCCTTTCCATCAGCAGGAAACACTTCGTCAAAGAGACAAAGTATCTCACAAGCACTTTACTTAAATCTATAAATCACAAAAACCAGAGTTGAAAATGGAATTTATGATTAGACAAAGCAGAGAAGACTAATGATTTTTTTGAAGAAAGTGTAAGCATATGATAACATGGAAGTCCAAACAACAGGCCACTATATCTCAAGTAAATACCTTTCAGGGAACACGTGTCAAAAGAAAAAAATAACAGTTTTAAGCTGTATTCTTCTGATTTGGGCACTTGTTTGCTTGCAAAATATTATAAAACTTTGTGAGGTTTTCGATAAACCAGAGGCTCTAACAGCTTTAAGCCCCTCAAAGGTGATGAGTTGAGATATAATCAACATGACCTAACAGAATTTCACTTCTTCAAGAAATAAATATTTCAAAGTATTATATAAGTCAAGTATTTTGCCCTTTAGCTATAGCGCTGGCAAAGCTTGGTAAGTGGACACCTTCACCCTCATGGATGCATAAACACTGAAAACAGAGGAGACTAACACTAAAGCCACACCACATAAGAGCGTCATGAGACTGTCCCATCCTTAGGGCCACAGCTCTCCACTCAAGACAGCCCAGAAGGGAAGATGCAAGCTACTCTTTCACTTCAACAAAGTAGGTTAAAAGGCTCTTTCACTACCTGGCCCCTTATCGCCAGCTTGATTTCGGAAAGTGTCTCTTACCTTTTGGCATCCGAGTGAGTGGCGGATCACAACATTCCATGTGAAAACCCCGGTCACAGGAATCACAAAAGAGCATGTTATCCTAAAGCAGAGAAAGAACAGCTCTGCTCAGTCACATGAAACAGAAACACAGTAGGGTCACGGCTTCATGAAACCTAGGGGGCTCCTTTCCACAGAGGATGAGTCACAGCAATAAAAGTCCCCTTAATCTGCAGTAGTTGAGTAAACGCACAGCCTGAGTTAGCAAAAAGCTTTGCTTCATCCATCTTTAATAAGGAACTAAAGCTTCATTACTTTAAAAAAAAAATGTGCATCCAGTAGCCAGACACAAGATAACATTTTTAGTCTGTTCTAATAAAAGAGAGAGGAAGATGACTGTAATTAATATAACTGATCATTCCTAAATGAATACCTCCATAAGACTCAAATTTCGCAAGTATTTCTTTAAAGTAGCTAGTCTCTCTGCAAACATACAATTAAAGTGCTTTAGTAACTACCAAGAAATCTCGGAATTCCCTGGCAGTCCAGGGGCGAGGACTCTGCACTTCTACAGCTGGGGGACCCAGGTTCGATCCTTGTCAGGGAACCAAGATCCCATAAGCTGCACAGTTTGGCCAAAAAAACTGGGGCATGGGGTAGAAAACTGCCTAGAAATTATTCAAGAATTATGCAATACTTGCTCATTCATCACTGAGCAAGTATTCTAAACTAATGATGTGAACTTTAAGAAGCTACTGTTCTAAATTCTGCTGAACCAAGTGACTGAAAATAATCAAACATACACAGAAGAAAACGCCAGTTGTGCACTCCACTTCTAAATGAAATATTCACAATGGAAGGCAAGGCTACTCACTGCATTTTTGCCTTGATCTCGACAGGAGCTGCACGTTTTACACTCGATGCACTGCCACCGTAAGGCCTTCACTCTAACCGTTAGTTCGGGGGAAAACTTCAAACAGGATGGATGACCTAACGAAAGGTGAGAAGTGGCAAACGAAACAATCAAGAATCATTCTGCAACTGTATAAAAGAAATGTTGTAGAAAAAAGGGAATTACCTTAAATCAAAACATCAAGGAAAACAAGAAGCTCCTGGAAGCTTGCCACACTCGTCTTATCAGGACTTGGCACTCCAATTCAGTTTTATGCATGCTACATACATCAACCCCTCCCAATTTGATTATTTAAAAAACTTGAAAATTTCCAAACTTGTATTAAGGCTGCATTAATTAGAGTACTGTGTGTGTACACATGGTCCTATGTATATGAATACATGATATGCCTGGGCCATTTCTGGAAGAATAAACACAAAACTGTTTACAACTGTAACATCCTAGGATACAGAGCTATAAATATTTTTCAGGAAAGGGTTTTTACATTTTACGTTATACCCTTCTGTGTTCTCATTTTTTAAACAATAATGTGTTATAACTAATAAATAAAATTTTAAAATCCCATCATTTAAAAGTGAGTTGTGTGCTCATGATTTAAGGCACTCAAGATAAAACTAAAACCTAGGCAATATTTCTACTGTGATCAGAATTAACAGTAACAGAAAAAAAAAATGTTTCCTCTCTCAAGAGTTACAATCAGTTTGATTCTCAAAAACAGGATAGCCAATTTGCTCATAAAGATTTATCTGTTTCCTCTAGAAATTGGTTATGTTTACTTTTCTTCAGTGAGAGAAAGGGTTGGTTAAATTATCTTTCTCTTTTTTATCAATAAATTTTCTTTTTAAAGAGATAAGAAATTTATCATCAAAACATCACTACTAACATCCAAGGAAAATAGCAGAAGTGTAAAAAAATCTCATCTGTAATCTCATCATCCTAGAAGAGCTATTTTCATGTGCTACTTTTCCTTTCTAAACTAACTAAAGCCCTTGAATGGTTTTAATTATAGGATATGTGCAGCTTTGCTCTGCTTTTCATTATTTTATTCAAGCAAACTTTATATTTACATTCCTTAAACTGATTATACTCCAGAACTGACACACTAGAACCTACCTGATCATCTGCCTGTTGTAAATATTTACACAATTAACCCATAACAGTTATCAGAACACTAAAATGAATTATTTGATGATTACAGATTCTTTCCTTCTTTTAAGTTAATTCCCTAGAATAAATTCCTAAAAGAGGAATTGGCAAGTGAAATGAAATAAACATTTCTATAGCTTGAGAGGCAGATCTGCCCTGCCAAAACATGCTCCAAGCCCTACGATGTGATATCCAGTGACATCGGCAACGTACAAACCTTTTACCACAATTTTATCAGCTCCAGTTTGGGCTCTCTTATCTTTCAAGTTTTATAAAAGCTATAAAATAACACTTCACTGCTGCTTTGGTGGGTCTTCCTATCATTATTTGGGGAAAACATTTTTAATGTGCTCAACTCTTAATTTCTCTCACATAAATGGCCTATTCATCGCCCTTGCCCCTTGGACTTTAAAATTTTTTGTAAATGCGCTCTGTACTTCATAGCTTTTGGCCCTTTGCCAAATGTTTAACACAATTATTTTTCTCAAACAATTCTTACTGTTTAAAATTTGGGGTGCTTCAACTCTCCATTTGGAAAATGCCCAAATTTCACTACTTGACCATGTCCGTGCTTTCTTCCTTGGTTACTGTGACAGCCAAGCAGCCCTCCTGGCAACACCACCGGCTCACGCCCTGTGCGTCCTCTCCACACCAAACAGAGCGCTGCTGCAACGGCCACCTGCCTGCTAAGGTCAGAGTGAAAGGCGCTGCCATTCCACCTGGCTCCTTCTCTCCGGTGGGCCACCTCTGGCCCGGGAATCGGGCCTCAGGGCCCATCCAGAGCCTCTTCAGCCCTTCCAACAATCTTACAAAAACCTTATTCTGGTATTGAATTTCTCTCCTCTTGAAGCACATAGTGTTTTCTGCTTTCTGGACTAAATCCTGTTTGTTACTGGTATAAAATACTGAATATCAAGCCAGTGACCAAAAGCCAGTGACTACAAAGCTTCATTAGTTCTTAAAATGTAGACAAAGGATGTCTCTGAAATTAACAAATTAGGAGGCCCTTTGAAAAATCTTTTTTAGAGCCCCAAATTTTACACTGCTCACTAAACTGCAGTCAACACTCTGTTTCTCAATGTGACATACGTAAGTTTATGTCAAAAAAAAAACCCCCAAATCTGTTATAATCCTGGTTCTATTCACGAAGGCTGAGGCATAAATCAAGGGTGAGTAGTGATTATTACAGAAACCAGCAATAACTTCCAACTGACTGCTATGATTTGAACAGATGCTTGATAGTGAAATATAAAGACTAACAGAAACAAAAAGAAGTCTATGGAAAACTTCTTACCAAAAAACCGCTACTAAGANTGAGTAGTGATTATTACAGAAACCAGCAATAACTTCCAACTGACTGCTATGATTTGAACAGATGCTTGATAGTGAAATATAAAGACTAACAGAAACAAAAAGAAGTCTATGGAAAACTTCTTACCAAAAAACCGCTACTAAGACCTGATTTAAGTTAACTGAATCAAACATTTCAAGTATACATTTAAACTCCTCCCTCATCTAGAAGCTCATCTCAGGCCCCTAAAACCAGAATCAAATGCACATGTGATTCCCTTAAGGATCAAGCGTACAATTTCCAGCTAAACATGCTCTTGCCTGACAAACCCCGTGAGACCGCGCGCACAGAGGGTCACCTACCACTGTTGCCGCAGTCCGCACAGGAGATGAGTTCCTCTGGCTTCTTTTCTCGGTTTTGCTCTTTTGTGCCAAGACAGAAACTACAGATGGGGATGGGTTCAGCAACCGGCTGCAAAGAAAAACACAATTCAATTAAATTTCACAATATAAAGACAGTAGAAGTACAATTTAAATTCCTTTAAGAGCTGCATATAACTTTGGGACAAATGTATACCCCCTGAAATTTCCCTCTCACAAAGTAGATGGCTTTTTACCAAGCCTGCTTCGGCTACATCTTTACAAATGGTCCTGACACTGGCAACTTTGGTCTAAAAACTCATACCCCAATCAGTTGGTCACTTAGAAACTAAATGACACAATATGGGTTAAGCAAAGCAGCTGACTACAAGAATGAAAAATTCAACTAAATTAAGTACAAGAATCATAGTTTAGCCTTTATGAGGCATGTAATATAAGAGAAAAATAATAACAATCATAATGAAAAGCAGGTCATTAGTGCAATGAGACAAACAGAGCTCTGTGCAAATGGGAAAAATACACTCCAATAGTGGTCTGGAAGAGATGCGTTGAATGAGCAAGACGACACATGTAAGTCCCAGTACTTAATACATGGGTGTTGTGGTAATCTAAGAAGCTTCTCCAAAGATAACAGATAGTAACTGTTAAAAGCAGGTTTAAAGCTCGGTCTCTAGGTTCCTCCACAGCAGTGGATGGAGAGAGGACAGTACAGGCAGTGTAAACAAGGTGAGCTTTGGTACAGTCTGCCAAGGCTAGTGCTTTAAAGATAAGAGTTTCTGTGAGGAGTGGGGGTGGGGGACGTGCGGAGACGAGAGAGAGGGAGGCCAGATCAGTTCTTTAAGACTGCCACTGAATGTCTTATAAAGAAGCTGGACTTCACTCTGCAGAAAAGAACAATACGTTACTGAACCAAGAGACGATCACCTGTACTTGAGAAAAATAACCCCGTAGCAATAAAAAAGGCAGACTGGGGAAAAGGGACTGGAAATGCAAAACTAGCTACGGGCTCAGAAAGCAACCAGCAGTGGAAGTAACAGAAAAGGAAATGAATTAAACATGACACGACCCAGCAAGGGAACAACTTAACTGAAAAGGTGGTGACATCATCAACTATGAAAGTCATCCTAGAGAAGAAAGTCAGGAGGAAAGGAAAGAGCCGAGGAGTCTGATTTCAGCTGTGTTGTGTTTCATCAGGAGGTACTCTCAGTCACCTCTCAACTCTGCTAGGCAGGGTGCAGGACAGTGACACACAGCCCTCCAGATGCTTTCAGTCTACTGGGGAGAGCAGATAGAGCGTCTACAGGTATCACGGCAGGACAAGAGTGGGAGACAAAAGGGCCAGGTGATCAAGGAGGTGCAAGCGGGGCCAGCAAAAGACTCCCTAGAGTTATCCGACAGGCGCAGGCACACCTGAAGGGGGTGCTGAAAGAAAACACAGAGTCACAGAGAATCAGATTCGAGAGGCGGGTGGAATGAGCTTAGTTTGGGGCTTAACAGAGCTTAAAATGCCTATGAAACATCCAAGGAGCAATGTCCATGGATCTGGAGCTCAAGAAAAAGGTTGATTTGGAAATTAAAATCTCGAAGTCATAGTCAGCCTTCCATATCCCTGGGTTCCACATTCTTGAATTCAACCAACTGTGGATTCAAATCAGTTGAACCTGGAATCCAGAACCCGCAGATACCTTGAAGGCTGACTATACATACAAAATAGTCGTAACGCCATCAGTCGATGGGTTTTCCCATGGACAACAGGTGGAAAGGAGAGCCAAGAACACCAGTATGTAAGGGCCTGGCAGAGGAAGAAGCCTGGAAAAGAAACAGACGAGCCAGAGAGCTCAATGGTGCATCAACATAAAGACGTCCACCACAGGCCAACTGACAGTACCGCTCTGCCGAGAGATGAAGTGAGCGAGGAACAGCCCGAAGTTGTCTTTTAACAACTGTGGCTGTGGTAAGGACAACCACATCCTTCCTTTAAAAAGAACCAGGGAATAAACCTGGGAAAGACATCGTACAGGAGCAGAAGCTTGAAGTAACCTCTAAGAAGGCTGAAGCAAGGTCATGAGGTTTGAGCTTCATGCTGCAGCCTCTAAGGACCGCTAGAAGATTTTAACAGAGGAATGATATGAGCAAGATTTGAAGTTTTAAAGTCACTGTGTAAGTGGAAATGGTCGGGAAGGAATACGATCTATGAAGGATCGTATGATCCAGGAATCATGATCCAGGCCATGAGTAGCAAGGGCCTGCATTAAGGCACTGACAAACTGACGGGTAACTGATCAGGGGTAGGGGACAGGGAACAGAGAAGGATGAAGACCAGAGACACACCATCAGAGAAGCGAAGAGGCAAGCCACAGAAAGGCAGATCTTACCGCTCGTGTAACTAACAAATGTTCATATCCAGTACTACACAGAAAAACCCTTACGTGTCGGTCAGGAAAAGACGGAAGACTTCAACAGGTGCTTTACAGCAGAAAGCACATGGAACGCAGGGCAGCGCAGCCATCACCTCCTTGACCTAACCACGCTACACTCAGGGTGTTTCTTCTCTGACCGCATAAGACCAAGCATAAAAACAATAAATATTTTAGCTATCAAAAAAACCCGGAACCTGCAGAGAAATACTGTTACCAACTGATCAAGACACTGTAACTTACCTGATAATTCCAGGGCTTTTTGTTTTTTAATTTCAGGGCACTTTTTAAGCACAATTTGGGCAAGAGTAATAGTACTTTGAGAATTAGTCATTTTAGCTGATGAACTACAAGCAAAAAAGTGGTTTAAATAAATCATCTAGGTTACAGCATAAATCCATGAGGTTTTCTGTGTGGATCAAACAGAAGTGCTAATCAGCTAATTGTATGGTTTGTTTTGGCACATCCCTAACCATATCATGAAGTGTGAAAAAAATTACAACTCTAGATGATTCTCATTCCCAAAATATCACTGAGTATGAAGATCACTGAGACAGGCTAACACTACATTGTGTTTGCTCACTGCAAGAGGAGCCTGAAATGTACTGGAGTAGTGACATGCATAACATTTTCCAAGTAAAACTCTACCAGCTGATTTCAAGTATCCTGTATCACAAAAATAAAATAAGAACAATAGATAATCCAAGAGCAAATCTTTAGAAATATGTATAGATACACACTATGCCATATAATCACTGATCCCAGAACTGTCAGAACATAGTCCTTATATCTCGTTGTTCTCATATCTCTATAATGTAAATCTATTCCTACTGCTAATAAAACAAGAGAAAAAAAACTGCAGC
Organism: Neotragus pygmaeus; assembly: GCA_006410875.1. NCBI lineage: Eukaryota > Metazoa > Chordata > Mammalia > Artiodactyla > Bovidae > Neotragus > Neotragus pygmaeus. Next base: position 3,136,276 of record SJYV01024370.1, on the reverse strand, counting down.
AAATGATGCCACACACCATTAAACACAAAAGCCAGAGTGAGCCCGTAGCTTGGCGCCCACCTCTCATCCAGCCCAATGACACCCAGTTTCGAGACCCTCTGTGACCTGTACCCCCCGCCCCACACCCACAGGGCCTCCCCAACCTCACCCGATATGGTTCTCTCTCACCTTCACACCCTGCTCCTTCTTTACGAGTCAGATGTTCCAAGACCTCTGCCCCTGCTTTCCTTCTGGAGAGCACCTCCCTAGATCCCTCAGACCTCTACTCGAACATCGCCTTCAGTAAGACTTTCTTTGACCACTCCATCTAACACCTCAAAACAATTTGCCAACCACAGAAAGTCGTATCTCCCTTCCCTGCTTTATTTTTTCTTCTTAAACTCTTCTCACTCTACTGATTATTTAATTTATATGTAGAGTACATTGTGTGAAATGCTGGGTTGGATGAAGCACAAGCTGGAATCAAGATTGTTGGGAGAAATATAAATAACCTCAGATAGGCAGATGATACCACCCTTATGGCAGAAAGTGAAGAAGAACTAAAGAGCCTCTTGNTCCTAAAGGAAATCAGTTCTGAATGTTCATTGGAAGGACTGACACTGAAGATAAAACTCCAATACTTTGGCCACCTGATGCGAAGAACTGACTCACTGGAAAAAGACCCTGATGCTGGGAAAGATTGAAGGCAGGAGGAGAAGGGATGACAGAGGATGAGATGGTTAGATGGCATCACCGACTCGATGGACATGAGTATGAGCAAGTTCCCGGAGTTGGCCACGGACAGGGAGGCCTGGCATGCTGCGGTCCATGGGGTCGCAAAGAGTCGGATATGACTGAGCAACTGAACTGAACTACTGTTTCCAAGTGATTACATGGTCTCAATAACTAAATAAGATTTCTGCCACAGCAACCCACTGCTATTAGGCTTCTCAAAAGCAGGGGGAGGTTTGTGGCCGGAGGCATTTAGATTGTACTGTATCAAGGAGTGACACAGGCTGCCTTAAGCTCCCTGCTGAGATACCCACAATCATCACTAGATGGCAGCATTGAGACAAACACACAGCAGAGGTTCGGGTAAGTAGGCCGAAGGGTGCGTAGCATTCAGACTTGGGTTTCGGGAAATAACTTTGGAAAAAAAGAACAGCAAAAATTTTGCCCAATGATCTCTCTATTACATGAGGTTGAAACGTGAAAAAAATAAATCAATTTCGGACACAATCTTAAATGTAACATTTTCTAGGCGCTGAAATGTATCATCTGTTATCCCCATCTTTATTAAAGTACAGTTTTCTTTCTTCCCACACTTGACTTTAATTTTTTAATACCACTATGTACTTGTTTTTGTCTCTATGTTCTCATATCTTCTGAGGACCTCAAATCCATCTTTATGTTGTCTCTCTTTCTAAACATTGACATAAAGGATAATCAAGAATCTGTTTTAATTATTTCTTTCAAAACTGAACTGAATGATAAATTCAGAACTGTGACCACCAGAATTTTCAAGGCCGACACTGCATTTGTAAACTTAGATGTATGATTTCAGAAACCTCTAAGCGATCATGTCACNCATTGACATAAAGGATAATCAAGAATCTGTTTTAATTATTTCTTTCAAAACTGAACTGAATGATAAATTCAGAACTGTGACCACCAGAATTTTCAAGGCCGACACTGCATTTGTAAACTTAGATGTATGATTTCAGAAACCTCTAAGCGATCATGTCACAGACTGTGAGGTAATAAAGCTTTATGACTTCTTAAAAGTTACAAGTTCTCATTTTATGACCACTGGAAATGATCAAGACAAGTTAGCAGAGCCAATATTAAGGGTATGAAAGAAATACATAATTCATATAAGATTCCTTGAATTACTCAAACATGCACTAAGCAGTAATAATAGTCATATTGTTCTTCCTTAGACTTTAATACAAAATATCTATAAAGCTTTATAAAGACAGATTTTAAGATGATGAAAAGCTTCTGGAAATGATAGCAGCAATGGCTTCAAAACACTGTGAATATACTCAATGCTGAATTGTACACTAAAAAAATGTTTTAAATTTTTATGTAAATTTTACCATAATAAAAAAAGAACAAAAAATTAAGTGGTATAGATTTTTCATATGCTCACAAGTCAGATAATTAAAGTAGTAAGGTCAAAACTGATGAAGGTGAGAAGCAACTACTATAATCTGTCCTCATCTTGAAAACCTGTGTCTTTTAACTGTTCCTTTGAGGACAGAAATTAGACTTAGAGCTACAGTTTTAACACTCCCCAAAATGAAAATGTTTTTAATCACTAATAACAAATTCTGGTAACTGAATTTAACCATGGGCCATTTTATTCTCATTGTACCTACCCTGAAGTTGGCTACCTTTTAATCTAATTACATGAAGACATCTTACCCTTAGTGCCTTAAAATTTTTCTTGTAAAACAAGTCTAACCATTAAGATGATTTAAGTAATAAGGTCAAAGCTGATGAAGATGAGAAGAATCTACTATAATCTGCCATCAAGCACCTCTCAGTCTCAAGCAGAAACCTCTTTCCGACCGCTGCGTATCCGACCCAGCTGGGTTCTGAACCACCACAAGCTCCCCTCAAATCCACCCCCCAGACTACTCTTCCTTATATTTAACTTCTCCTCAAGCTATGAACCTCACCTACCTCTTTGAATTCTTCTAGTGGTTCAGAGCTATCTGTTTATCCTGTCTCTTTCTTCTCCTGCAATTACAATCAAGTAAAGTAAATTTAACTGCCAATTAACTTTCTTACATAGATATTTATCTCACACAACTTGAAACTTAAATGATTTTTAGCAGAGATATAATTTATTAGTTGATAACACATATTGCTAAAGTATTATTATGTATAATAAAGCAAAAAGAATGGCTTTGCTATAAACATTAATAACAAGTACCCAAAGGATAAAGAGGAGGTAAGTCAGCTTAGTAAAGAGGAAAACTGACTGCTCTTAGGTATAATACAGTGAAGGGAAGCAAAACGTTGCTCAGTGATCAAGAGCGCAATGAAAACAAATATCACCAGATTTTCAAAACACTATCCCAAAATAAAATGTCTTATAAATGCTACTGTTTGGTAACCACTGTAATATAAAATAAAATTTGATAAGACAGAGAATCAGGACTCACATTTTCAAACCACTTACAAATGTCAGTACATAGAAAACAAAACCCACAAAAAATAGAGACCAATTAAACTGGTTTCACTTTTCACATTAACCACTTAACACACACACACACACACACACACACACACACACACACAAAACTCCAAAGCAAGCTCTCTGAGAGAATGATTGCATGATTCGTTATTTCCAATACTAGACGGGAAGCAAACTGGCCCATAAGAAAGAGTTCACTTTAGGGAATGTTGGGAGGCATCGTACTCTGTGGAGAAGGCTGGACATTCTAACATACGTCGTTCTCTTCCAGTTGGGCGAGCCCTCCTCTCAGCCTTGCCCAGCTCTTCACGACCAACGGCCTCGGGCGAGCTCATGCTTCTCCCAAATCCTTCCCAACTGTTTAGAATTCAACCTGTCTTCATCTTTTCCAGAAAGACAACCCTAGTGTTAGTAGCTCAGTTGTATCCTACTCTTTGTGACCCAGTGGACTATAGCCTGCCAGGCTCCTCTGTCCATGGGATTCTCCAGACAAGAGTGGGCTCCCATTTACTCCTCCAGGGAGAAAGACAGCCCTAGGTAAGCAGAACTTACCCTAGAACTCTTAATTCATGTCTTAAGTGCCTTGCACACAGTATGTACTAAATAAATAAGCATTTATTGAAATTAAAACACAACAAAATTTTGCTTAGCTCCAAACAGGTTTATCAGTTACGTACTCAAAGCCTTTCCTCCAAGAATCAATAACCTTCAGGGGAGATGTACTTGGGCAGGATTTAATCCCTTCAAATTCTTCAGCACCCTGCATGCTATTAAGTACTCTATGGTGGCTTATTAAACATTTTTTCAGGACAATCTTTTCCTTAAATGTATACAGTTGTAAAAGAAACACAGTAATAAAACAACATGAATGGTCTGGAAAAGAGTCCATTCTCTACTATTTATAGTCTACAATAAGGTAACCTTGCATAATTTTAATCAGTTCCAACATAACCAATTAGCCATTACAAAGCTTTAATAGGGGTATTAAATTGAGTTCTTTTATTATGATGAGTTCATTCAATGACTTCTACAATTAGATATAATAACAAGATCATTGGGGAAAGAAAATAAGTTAATTATATAATTAGATCAGTAATGATCAATTTCAATTTACACTTTTACTATGTATATAGATTACTACACATTTAGATGAGAAAGCAATCATCTGTCAAGACAGTATAACAACTATTTCTTAATCAGAGGTGATACCAAAAATGATAATATGCATATTTGCGAGATTTAAATTGTACGCCAAGAAACTAACGAGTTGTCTTTTTTCCCCATATTCCTCAGTTATTTGAAAGCTCTGCTTTCTGTTTGTCAGACATATCACCACGTCATCAACTTCCTCATTCATCCAAATCCAACGCTGCCAAGTTCTGACTGCCGCTCCCTTCCTCTGTGGCCTTTCCTTCCTACTCCTGTTTCTTTTATACACCCAGGGCTCTCCCCTAATTGAGTCACATCACCAATACAATCTTCTACACGGACTGACCAGTCTTTGTCTGATGTGTTTTTGACACTACTACCAGATTGTCCAGATCGTGGGTATGTGTGAAGCTGCTCCAGTCATGTCTGACTTTGCAACCCCCTGGACTGTAGCCCACCAGGCTCCTCTCTCCATGGGATTTTCCAGGCAAGAATACTGGAGTGGGCTGCCATGTCCTCCTCCAGGGGATCTTCCAGACCCAGGGATCGACCAAGGGAATCGAACCCCAACCTCTTTTGTCTCCTGCATTGGCAGGAAGGTTATTTACGTCTACTGCCACCTGGTTTAATCCTCCTAAAATACTACCGTCTTTAATCCAGTTACTTGCCTGGCTCAAACTTACACACCCCCACTGCCAGCTCCTGTCACCGGTATGCCATTCTTCCACCACACACCAAACTGCCTTTCTCACACTATCTTCGTCTACTCCCAACTACTCACTGTCTTCAAATGTCATACTCAATGCTCTTTCTCCAGGTTATTTTACCCCATCCCTCGAAGTTCTCTGTATCCCTGCCTCTAAGAATCAACTCAGGAGAGCTTAGGGACAGACTGGGTTCCTTACTTACAGCATCACATTGGCCATGTTACATAACTCTTTGGTGCAAAATGGTACAACATACCTACCTTTCGAGTTACCAAGAAGATGAGATAAAGTTACAAGACTGTAACTCAAACACAAGCACCTAAAACAGCTGATCTCTTATACCCCTCTTCAAAACCATATCTATCCTTTAAAGTTTAACTTTGTTAAGTAACTATTTGTTAATTCAGAGCAAATTTTTGTTCTGACTCCCTCAAAAGGCACAGTGATTAAAATTTTCTATGAACTAACAGACTTTCTATATATGGCATTTATTTGCATGACTGCATTCAGTTTTTTTCTTTTAAGTCTTTCTGCACACACAATTACCACTTTTTTAGAAAAAGAACTATACAGGTACTTGAGTATAAGAGCATTAGTGAAAGAATATTTTGTGCTAGAAATACACAAAAGCGATGATGGTTTACAAGGAGAAAGATGTTCAACAAGACTTTTGTGTTCCCTTACATTTTTAAAGAGACATTTATTTACCAGCATTTATTCTGACCAAACTACGGTCTAAAACAAGTAACAATTGGCAAACAGCGTCATTTCCTCAAGTCTGACCAAAAACACTAACTGGGCTGTATCTGACACAACACGCCGTGCCCTGCGCCTGTCGGTCTGGAACTGGAAGGGCCTTCAAAGGCAACACACATGCACTTCACCAGAGGCTAAAAGCACTGTCCAAGGCTATACGCGCCTAGTCAAGTGGCCACAGCTAACACTCAAAGTCAGGTATATACCCCAAATTCAACAACGAGAGTACTGACTCTAGCCAAGAGCTTCGACTCAGTGACTCAACCTGAAGAAACAATAATTTCTTAAAAAAGACAGACCTTACAGATGGGAAAGGCTGAGTTTCCATCGCTGGTGAACAGTAACACTGTCACTAATAATATGATGTGGCAGAATTTAATCTTACACACTGAACACTGAAGCTGACCAAGGGCGCGCCCCTGCCTTCCTCAACGAGGCGCGTCATCCGCAGCAATGAGAAATCAATCTCTGGGAGGCCCTCCCCTCCAAGGGAGGCCCTGTTACTGCCGGGGGCCAGGGTTCAACCCCCGGTCAGGGAACTAAGATCTCACAAGCAGCACAACACGGCCCAAACCAAGCTTGTTTAAAAAGGAAAGCAATCTTTTACCTCTTTTTCCCAATTCCAGAGAATGATTAAGGAGGGTATAAGAAAATGCAGAAGCCAGGGCAGGTCCCTGCTAGAGAGCTCTCGTGTTTTAGCGCAGCACCTTACGGTCCTGGTAAACGAGGCAGGCAGAGTGCCTGCCTACGAACCCAGAGAGAGGGCAGTGACAGAGGGGCAAGGAGGCAGAAGCAGGGGGGAGTGTGGACAGACAGGTAGGTGGCCGGATAAATCCCAGGAAGCAGGCTGGTCAAGGGACTGCGAAGGACCGTGTGCCTCTCGGTTCTAAGACTGTTTCTGTGCCACAACAGACATCTTCAAACTTGCACTCCACGTGAAAAAGAGAAGTGAGCAACTTTTCAGTAATGAAAAAAACAGTGAGGGAACTTCAGTTTGGTTCTTCCCGGAGCAGCGACTCAGGGAGCCACGGCGCGACGGCCCGGAGCCCGGCCCGGGGTTGGGGACCTGCGCGGCGGGAGGCGGGGGCCGCCGGGAGACCAGCCTCACCGCGGCGGCTGCAGTGGGAAAGGCTCCCCCGCCTGCAGGTTCCAGGACCGCCAGAAGCAAGCGAGAACGCTTATTACAACTTGGTTGGCGTCTTCATTTTCAGTTTTAAAAGAAAACTTTATCCTCATAATTATTACATCCTTGTTTAAAAAGTTAGGTAAGAAAGAGAGAGAAGACAGTAAAACTCCCCCTCCTCTTCCTCTCCGACAAGAACCACCATCCACTGAGCACCCCAAGCGCTGTCATATACGCTTTGCAGGCATCAACACGTTTAGACCCAACAACCACCCTGTGGGGTAGGGACGCTGATCACCATTTTCCAGATGAGAAAACAGATCCCCAGAAAGATTAGTGTGGCAGAGCCCAGACAGAAACCTAGGTATGCTGGCTGCAGAGACTACGTGCTTCAATCTGGAACTGCGCAGTTTCTGTTCATGTACACTGTTCTCAACTTTTCCTCTGCAGACAGTTGAAAACACACACGTGAATAGGCTCATATGACATATAATGTATAATCTTCTTTTTGTTACATTTATTTCCACATCAATAAATATAAATCAACACCATCTTTCTAGTGGCTAGAAAACATTCATTACATCTTCTAAGATAACTTAACCAATCCCATACAGATGAACATTTAATGTTTCTAATATTTTATTATACCCAATAGTATAATCAAATACCCTTGTATATACATCTTTGCTCACTTTGGGGACTGTTTCCTCAGGATATATTTCTTGACCTGGAATTGCTGGGTCAAAGAGGTACTCCTTCCTAAGATTTCTGACACACGCTGCCGAGTGCATTTCAGCAAGGCTGGCTCCCACCGGCAGTATCTGTGCCAGCCAGGGGGCTGTCGTCTCTCAGCTCCACACTCGCCCTCAGGCGGCTCTGTAACATTGGGCTCAGAGGGCCCACTTCACTTCTCCTCACTCCGTGGCCTTCCCAGGAGGCCCCAGCAACCAGGGCGCGGGAGGGCGAGCAGACGGTGAGTGGCAGGGAGGGGACGTGCCCCTCCTGGCCTGTCTCCGGGGCCGGCCATGGCCAGCCGAGCAGCACGGTCGGCTGCAGCCTGCAGCTGCTAACAGCTCTCTCAGAACCACCTCCATCCCCTCGTGACTGCTGCTTTCTGACTGCATCTTGACTGATATGTCATCTCATATCTTTCCTTAAAATGTTTACTTTATATTGCAGCACACTTGATTAACGATGATGTGTTAGTTACAGGTGTACAACAACATGTGTTATCTCCTACTTTAGTAACTCAGCATGTCTATCTTCAGGTCAGTGTTCTGGACGGATCTGGATCCCTCCAGGATTCATATGTTGAAGGTCTAACCCTCAACAGGACCGTACCTGGAGACAGGACTCTTAAGGAGTTAAAGTTAAGAGAGATTACAAGAGTGGGTCCCCAAGCTGAGAGGTCTGCTGTGCCACANCTGGACGGATCTGGATCCCTCCAGGATTCATATGTTGAAGGTCTAACCCTCAACAGGACCGTACCTGGAGACAGGACTCTTAAGGAGTTAAAGTTAAGAGAGATTACAAGAGTGGGTCCCCAAGCTGAGAGGTCTGCTGTGCCACAGGAGCAGGAAGAGACCCCAGCAGTGTGTGCACCCAGAGAAAAAGAAGGTGACCGTCTGCAAGAGAAGGGGAAAGGCCTCAGGAGAAACGAGCCCTGCTGGGGCTCTCACAGTTGCCTTCAGCGTCCGGAACCGAGAAGAGGACGGCCTCTGTTTTGAGCCGCCCAGTCTGTGGGCTTCTGCATGGAAGCCTCAGATGACCAAGGCAGGTAAAATGACCTCACGCAGGTCTCACCCTCAGCGTACCTCCACACGCTATTGTCCACAGCACCTATTACGCAGAAGGACACTGAAGGTGATGCTGGAGAAAAAAGATAACAACAAAACTAGTTCCTTGCTTCTGGGTCTTAGAATCTAGCTGTAAAAACAGAATATACACATTAAAAATGCATTAGAATACAGGGTAACACAAGAGAAGGAACAAATACAATGAAAATACTACAGTTAACGGCACACAAATGAACCTATTTATAATAATGCTTTCCTAAAATGAAAAAAAAAGCAGGACTTCATCTTTTTAAAGGTTTATATAAATCTTTCCTTAATAGCTAAAACCATTTTCCTTAGACATGTCTCACCGAACTATGGAAAAGCATAAAAATCTAATTTCTCTAAAATCACTGACACATTTTACACAGTCCAGATACTCAACTTCATGAGCAGCCTTGAAAATAAGAACCACAAACTTCCAGAGCTCATATTATCTTCTTTAATTCAACACAGTAAATAAAGGGAATCACTTCTGTTCTAGAAAGGTCTACCTGCAATGCTGATCTATGGTTAAGAATCAGTACTTCTCTCAGCTGTCTTTGAAGTCCTTTGAGGAGACATCCCTCTTCCTGAAGAACAGATTTTTTTTTTTTAAAGCAATGTAATGAGCTCAGGGAGGTACCAGGACCGTACTTCTCTACACCACCTGGAGGCTGCCCAGGTACAGGCAGAATGCTGCTGTATCTTCACACCCCAAGCCCGTATTCTGTCAAACTAAACTCTCTCTTTCAGATGTCAGTCTGTTTCCTCCTCAACACTACCCACATAACAGTGTAAATAAAGCCTATATTGTTTCACAGGCAGGAACCCTGAGGCCAGCAGCTTTTCAGAAGAAAGGACACTGTCCTGAGGAGGAGAACACGGTGACGTCAGGCTGTACACGGCGAGCCCTGAGCGCGCAGGCCGCACACACCAGAAGAGCCGGGGAGGCGCGCCGAGCTGCCAGCCTGGCTCACGCCGCTTGTCTCTGGCAGACGTCAGCTCCCTCCGCTGCTTTCCGAGCTGGCGCGCCCATCCATGTCATGTCACCAGGTCGCGGGAGGGAGCGAGGCTGCGGGGGGGAGGAGAGAAACTGCTGTGCAGCCTGCCCACCCCTCCGCACACACCGTTACTATACAAAGCGTGTCTGGAAAGCCCGTGCGCTGGCGCTGCACAGGTCCAAACGCTGCGCACGCACACACACGCACGCACACACACACAGGTGCACTCCACCCAAAGAACAACTGCAGAAGACAGAGCCGTCTTTGGAAAGAAGAAAGTCCGTAATTAAAGTCCTAATTCGCGAGAAATGCCTCCCTTCTGAAACTGCTGTCAGTTCTTGGGAAAAAGGAAGGGGGTGGGCAGGGACTCTAGCCCCGTGGGCAAGCGACAGCGCCCACAGAAAGAGCCTCAGCGGCCTGGCCCACGCCACCATCAGCCCACGCCGCCACGGAGAGGAGCCCACAGCTCTGCTGGGAAGCAGAAGCATCCCGCGTGGCAACAACTACCTCACACACGCCTGGCGCAGCTACCTCACACGCGCCTGACGCAGCTACCTCACACACACCTAACACAGCTACCTCACACATGCCTAACGCAGCTACCTCACACGCGCCTGACACAGCTACCTCACACACGCCTAACGCAGCTACCTCACACGCGCCTGACACAGCTACCTCACACACGCCTACCTTACACACACCTAACGCAGCTACCTCACACGCGCCTGACACAGCTACCTCACACATGCCTAACGCAGCTACCTCACACNGCATTTTTAGTTGATTTGGACTTTGAAAATAAACATTTTCAGTTTTTTTTTTGGCCACATTGTATGGCTTGTGGGATTTTAATTCCCCAACCAGGGATTGAATCTGGGTGCTCAGCAGTGACAGCAGGGTCCTAACCACTGGACCACCAGGGAATTTCTTCACTTTGTTTTTTATATATAGAAAACTTAGCTTCATTTCATTTAGGCATATTTAAAGAGATACTCTAACCAGAGATGATCTTTTCATTTAAATAATTTAATTTTAAAAATTGGGAGATCTTTCTATTATAAAGGGTTCATAATTGGCTAAATTCTCTCTGTGCTTAATTTTCCTTGTTTTTATGTTGATGTTTCTGATGGCTCAGATGGTTAAAGAATCTGCCTGCAATGCGGGAGACCTGGATTCAACCCCTGGATAGAGAAGATCCCCTGGAGCAGGGAATGGCAACCTACTCCAGTATTCTTGCATGGGATTGCAAAGAGTCGGACACAACTGATTGACTAACAACTTTGACTTTATATTCTGAAGAGAGTTTCTAAATAAAGTTAAAAATTTTACTTTAAATAGAAGGGAGAGTATTTTTGATGTTACTAATGCCTCTGCTGTTATTAACTAACATTCAAATGCTAATTATGTGCCATGCACTGTGCATTGTGGAGTATTTTGTGGAGTATCTCAATCTTCTCCAAGACTTTATGGAAAAACTGAAGATGAGTAATCAAAATAATTTGTCCAAGGTTTCACAGTTGATGGTGGCAGAGTTGGTATATGCGTGCTGCATGCTAAGTTGCTTCAGTTGTGTCCAACTTTGTGTGACCCCATGGACTGTAGCCTGCCAGTCTCCTTTGTCCATGGGAATTCTCCAGGCAAGAATACTGGAGTGGGTTGCTATGCCCTCCTCCAGTGGATCTTCCCGACCCAGGGATTGAACCTGCTTCTCTAATATTTCCTGCATTGACAGGCGGGTTCTTTACCACCAGTGCCACCTGAGCAGAGTTGGCATACTTCCTTTCAAAGCTAGATCTATATGCCTTCAAAAACCTGTTTCCTCTTCTATTTTTCATTTGGTTGAGTTTGACTTGTTAAAGGTAAAATGTGAGTCTTTAATTGGAATTGTGCTTTAGTGAGTACAAAATTGAAGGCTAGCTCAAGTTTAGAGGAAGGGTAGGATAGAAAGTGAAGGGAGTTTGTTTTACGTGATGACCAAGTGGGACTGAAAGTGGTTGTCTAGCTTACTTTAGTGAATCCTTTTTAAAAAGTAGGGGAGGTTTAACTTCTGATAAGTTTTTGTTTATATGCATGGGAGCAGCATGTTTTGGAGAAGGCAATGACACCCCACTCCAGTACTCTTGCCTGGAAAATCCCATGGACAGAGGATCCTGGTAGGCTGCAGTCCATGGGGTCACTAAGAGTTGGACACAACTGAGCGACTTCACTTTCACTTTTCACTTTCATCCATCGGAGAAGGAAATGGCAACCCACTCCAGTATTCTTGCTTGGAGAATCCCAGGGATGGTGGAGCCTTGGTGGGCTGCTGTCTATGGGATCGCACAGAGTCGGACATGACTGAAGCGACTTAGCAGCAGCAGCAGCATGTTTGCATTGAGAGTACTTTGCCCTTAGTGGGTTTTGTAGCCCATAATGTGAAATGCTGATCAAACAGCATGTTCTCTGTCACGCAGACTTGTTTCTAGAGGATGAGAGAGAGAGAGACAGAAGGAAGTGTTTCTGGGATCATCACATGCATTCTCTTCCCTTTCCTCTGTTCTAGGGCAGTCAGGGATCAGCCTTTTCTCTAGGATGAGGTCTTCAGGTCGTTCAGTTCAGTTCAGTTGCTCAGTCGTGTCCGACTCTTTGCGACCCCATGAATCTCAGCACAGCAGGCCTCCCTGTCCATCACTAACTCCTGGAGTTCACTTAGACTCACGTCCATCGAGTCAGTAATGCCACCCAGCCATCTCATCCTCTGTCGTCCCCTTCTCCTCCTGNTAACAGTTACCTTACACACGCCTAACGCAGTTACCTTACACACACCTAAGTTACCTTACACACGCATAACGCAGTTACCTTACACACGCCTAACAGTTACCTTACACACGCCTAACAGTTACCTTACACACGCCTAACGCAGTTACCTTACACACACCTAAGTTACCTTACACACGCATAACGCAGTTACCTTACACACGCCTAACAGTTACCTTACACACGCCTAACAGTTACCTTGCACACGCCTAACAGTTACCTTACACACGCCTAACGCAGTTACCTTACACACGCCTAACGCAGCTACCTTACATACGCCTAATCCAAAACCATCCTGTGTGGCAACAACTACCTTACACACGCCTAACGCAGTTACCTTACACACTCCTACCGCGGTTACCTTACACACGCCTAACGCAGTTACCTTACACACACCTAATGCAGTTCCTTGCCAATAACTACAGAGAATAACAGTGAACCTTAAGAAGCAGTGCGGATGCCCCAGAAATGTAGTCAATGTAGGAAAGTTTGCTGTCCTTAGCACTCCGGAGTGTCTGTGTGTGTACGCATACACAATAATACCGAAACCAAAACTGGAACTGAAATATGAAAGTGCAGATCAGAATTTAGAGCTCGTAGAAACTCAACACCATTAATTTCAATAAATAGATACTCCAACCCCATGACACATTATATGAGTCACTGCTACCAAACGCAATACATGGAAAACAAAAAAACCTGAGTATTTATTTAACCTGAGAAACTCATCTATTTTAGTCTAAAACCAAAAATGACTTTTCAAGATCAAAATGCTGCATCTCTGAAAATAGCATACAATCTGCCCTTAAGAATGTGTCATAAGAAACAAACAGGAAATAGCGTGTGTTGAAATCAGTAGTTATAAATAACTCTGTTCTGCACTGATATAGTTTATACACAAAAATATAGTGGCTTCAACCAACAGTTGTGCTTAGGACTTCCTTCAATTTGAATTTTAAAATCAGCTAATTAAGGAGACAGCTTGACAGGAAGCTATCCAAGTTCTGTGGTCCAAGTTCTCCGACAAGGGGCAACTTCACCTCTCATGTTCTTCATTTTAAAATGAAAATAGTTGCTATGATTATCTCTACAGTCTCTTTCAGTTCTTAATTTCTAAAAGTACAGGAATTTTAAACACAAAATAGTTTTGTGTTTAGTAAGTTTCCTACTTCCAAGGAGCTCATAATCTAATTATGAGCTTTGGGACCCCATGAATCNCGCATGAGGTGGCCACAGTACTGGAGTTTCAGCTTCAACATCAGTCCTTCCAATGAACACCCAGGACTGATCTCCTTTAGAATAGACTGGTTGGATCTCCTTGCAGTCCAACGGACTCTCAAGAGTCTTCTCCAACACCACAGTTCAAAAGCATCAATTCTTCTGTGCTTTCTTTATAGTCCAACTCTTACATCCATACATGATCACTGGAAAAACCATAGCCTTGACTAGATGGACCTTTATTGACAAAGCAATGTCTCTGCTTTTTAATATGCTGTCTAGATTGGTCATAACTTTCCTTCCAAGGAATAAATGCCTTTTAATTTCATGGCTGCAGTCACCATCTGCAGTGATTTTGGAGCCCAGCAAAATAAAGTCAGCCACTGATTCCACTGTTTCCCCGTCTATTTGCCATGAAGTGATGGGACCAGATGCCAGGATTTTCGTTGATCTATGCTAACCATTGGCCACAAGTGGCAAGCCTCTTCCCAACCCCGAGCTCTCAGGCTCAGAGCACCCTACCCACCTTGCAACAACAGACTGTCACCTCCCCATCACTGGGCTCTGCAGGGAAGTCCAGGTTATAATTGTTTTCTCAGCACTCCCTTTCAGCTCAGAAACACCCTGCTTTGGATGTCAAGTTATATGATCACCTTAAACCTCACTAACTCAGGAGTCATCCCAGGNACAACAGACTGTCACCTCCCCATTACTGGGCTCTGCAGGGAAGTCCAGGTTATAATTGTTTTCTCAGCACTCCCTTTCAGCTCAGAAACACCCTGCTTTGGATGTCAAGTTATATGATCACCTTAAACCTCACTAACTCAGGAGTCATCCCAGGCAGGTTATAAACTTTTTGTGTTCTACTGCATCTCAAAACATTCTTGACTTCAGTTGCTCTCTGTCTTGAACTGCCCAGAGCTGATTAAGAGAGCAGCAAATAAATGTACCATCCCAAGAAAAGTGACAGAAAGAGACAATACAAGCAGCTGAACAGAAGCCTCCCAGGGTAAGCACAACAGAGCAACACGAAGGGGAATGTTCTTACTGATGCTTTCAAACACTTAGTTGGCCCACAACGTGGCCTCACCACGCTAAGTACTGGAGGACAGAGTGCTAATCAGACTCTTCTGGCTATTCTTTTAAATCAAGATTTTAAACTCAGTTGAGACCAATGCCTACAAATAACCCTTAGAAATTATTTCTATTCATATAAAAATAAACACGATGATTAATACCAAAATTAATCATTATTACTAGAAAAACTAAAAAAAAAAAAAAAAACACACACACACATTAAGTGTGGCATCTTAACAGAGGTTCACTTGGAGCCTACTGTGGTGCTACTGCAGTTTCGTCCATCCACCGACGCCCCACACGAGAGAGCATTAAACCCGAGTCAGGCCAACTGTGACAGGCATTCTGATTCATTCATTCACACACCTTCACGTCACCAACATGCCCCACGCTGAATTAGAACCGGAGACACAGAGGCAAACGTGACAGTCCCCAAACTCAAACGAGGTCGAGCCTGGCAGCAAAAGAGGCAAAATCCAAGAGGGGAAGGTGGGTCAAACGCCTCTCGGCTGCTGTAAGGAGTCCTGGGAAGCAAACAGAGAGTTTGGGAAGAGATGGGAAAGGAGGAGGAGCTGCATGCCTTAGAAAGAGGACCTGTCCGAGGTGGTGACACTCCAGCAGAGGCCCGTGGTAGAGAAGAAGCTACAGCCTGGAGGGGTAAGTCACTGCATGCAGAAGCATACAGCAGGTGCAGAGGCCTCAAGAAGAGTTTGGCAAATTGAGGAAACTGGAAAAGAGAAGTGTGGTTACAGAGCAGCAAGCAAGGGTGATGGTCTGCGTGTGCAGGACGAGGGCTATGCCTTCCTTAAAGGAGATCAAGGAGGCTTCTTGTTCTCTGGTTTTGATAGAGAAGGGGTGGATTTACTGATATAAAGAAACCTATGGGGAAAAGAGAAGGAAGAAATCAAGAATCTGTTTTGTTCCCATTAAACTTGAGCTAAGATGTTCAAGTAGGGCAGAGTGGCTGTTTTGCTGATCTGCATATGCCTTCATGCTGAAAACCCAGGGGTTTTCTGAACAAGGTCTGAAGAGAGGATCTTTTTTTCCTTTAGGGTCACGAGGGTGGAAGGATCTGAGTTCTAAGAGACCTACGTCCAGTGAGAGAAAACCTGTCTGAGATAGGAGACCACATAACCAATTCAAAGAGAGTGGCAGAGGAGAGAAGCGAGAATCCACAGTTCTCTAGCCTTGGACCAGCTGGCCAAAGAGCCAGCTCCCTCCTTCTCCTTCAGTCTGCTCACAAACATGAATAAATCACTCTTTCACAACCCTAGACCTAACCAACACACCCACCACAGGCTTATTTAGATTCTATCTCTTTTACATAGTAAATCTATTAGGAGCTCGAAAAAGACTCAAGTCTTTTCAGTTTTAGAAACTCACAAAGGAAAGTGCACAGCAATGAAATCTAAGAAACGCCAAGGAGTACAGAAGCACCGACATCTTCCTAAATCCCTGGGGCCCAGGATGAGCTTGGGGAGAACAAAGTTGTGAAAAAAGGAACACACTCAACTGAGAAAATAACCCAATTTTTAAAATGGTAAAATAGATGAACAGACATTTCACCAAAGAAGATATAAATAAATAAGCACATGAAAAGATGCTCAACATGACTAATCACTAGGGAAATGCAAATTAAATCACAATGATATATCTTATTAGAATACATTTTTTAAATGACAATACCAAGTGTTAGAATGCAGAGCAAATAAAACTCAAACATTGCTGGTAAAAATGTGAAACAGCACAGCCACTGTGGAAACAGCCTGGCAATTTGTTATGAAGTTAAACATACCTTTATCAATTCAACCCTGCAGTCTCCCTCCTAGGTGTTTACCCAAGTGAAATGAAAACCTACAGTAGCAGGCAGAATGACTGCTCCCAAAGATATTAGGTCTTAATCCCAGGAACCTGTAAATGTTCATTTATTTGGAAAATGATCTTTGCAGATGTGATTAAATGAAGCACTTTGATACTGCGTTTATCCTGGATTACCACGTGAGCCATCATATTTATCCCTATGAGAGAGGACAGAGAGAGACAGGACACACGCAGAGAGCAGAAGCTGACACGAGGATGGAGGGGAGACAGGAGCGACTCCACCCGCTAAACAATGGGTGTGGGCAGGGAGAGGGGCGTGACCTTTAGGCACCAGAAATCTGTTGACTACACCACAATGAAATAAAGTAGCTCTGATCTGTTGAGCACTTTTAACTGTGTACTTCCACCTTATGACATTATTTAATTATTACAGAATGCCTACAGTATCAATTTCTCAGTTTCACAGATGATAAAAATTAGGCTTAGAAGAAAACAGTCTGCCTAAGACATAACAAAAGAGGGAACACCACTCTTACTGATAAGAAAAAAGGTACATGAAAAATAACGAGCTAGGGACTAGAAAGCTGTGCTACCCTAGAAAGCTAAGGTAGCTCTCCAGGTCTTAACACAACCTTTGAAACAAGTGAGATGGATTACTTGTTCCAAATCTAAAGTTCTGTTATTTATGAATACCACCATAGAGAAATATCTTTCTACCCTGCAAGCAACCAAGAGGGTGCCTTACCTGTAAGTCAAAGGTTAGCAAACTGTTTCTGTAGGAGGGCAGAAAGTATTTTTAGGTTTTGTAGGCCACGTAAAGCCTGTGTCATCTACAGCGTAGTCTTTTTTAATATATATATATAACCCTTTAAAAATATAAAACTGGCTAAAAGTCCATATAAACACAGGTCCTGGACAGGATTTGGCTCACAGGCTGGGTCTAGTTTGCTGACCCCTGTTCTAAATCAACTGTTTTGAGGCTATTTTGAATTGAAAAAGAGAAGAATGATGGACAAGGAGAGGGACATGCGGACTTCCTTATGGGCATTTCTGTTTAGAAGCAGGACATCCAGGTCACTGCCTATCTAGATGTATCACTAAGCACAGCCTTGTTTTTTTCCCTTCCTCAATCACCTTCCAACATCACTTTTTAAATTTTTTATTTATTTTTCTTTTTTTTTTTTTTGGCTGCACCCTGCAGTATGTAGGATCTTAGTTTCCCAACCAGAGGTCAAATCCACACCCACTGCATTGGAAAGGCAGAGTCTTAAAGCACTGGGCCAGGAAGGAAATCTCAACATCACTTTTTTTTAATGGTGTCTTTCTAACTATACATATGTAGCCATTTGATTTAAAAATAAACAAAATCATCTTGAAGAGTACTTGGTGTTGCTGAACTTCCTTCCCCCTGTGCTTCCGTATTTATCATCCAATAGCCTATTTCTTACCAAGAAGTGGTAAATACATGCGATGATAAGCATGATAAAAATACTATTGGTAAAGAAAAAGTCTAGGGGTTATCAATTCACCTAGACTGATTCACTGCATAAATACTTACTGAATACCAACTATGTGCCAGGCACTAAGTAAAAACCAGGAATCAAAAAGAAAGCTCTCTTGGAGCTTACATTGTAGTAGGAGGAGACGAACAAAAATAAAATACAGAGTATGTCAACTGGCAGTAAGTACTATATACAGAAACAACACAAAAATGGCACTAGGGAGTCCCGGGAGTGATGGAGAGGCTGCAACTCCCACAGGGCAGTCAGGGAAGAAGGGGAGGGAGCCAAGCCCCGCAAACACTGACGCTGGAGACCACCCCCTCCCACGGCCACTCCCAAAGATCTCTGCAGACGTCCCTTCACCCACAAGGCCTCTCTCAGCACAGTCTGGTCTTTCCCATTGCATGTGTCTTATGACACATGGTATCCTTTACTTTTTATATCTGCTATTATTTTTACTGTCTACACACACACACACACACACACACTCCTCCTGAAGTGAGCTACATAAGGTGTTAAGTTTTAGGTTTTGCTCACAGATAAACCCCAGAAATTGAGGACATTATCTGGTACATAGGAAGTACCCAACAGATACTGCCTTGGTGGTGAGGGGGCGGGAGGTGGTGGTAATGTTCCAAGTAGAGGGCCTGGCACGTGCAAGGGTGCTTATGTGGGGATGTGCCGGGATAAAAGGAAAGTCCGGTGACTGGTGAGCAGCAGAGGAGAATAGCAGGACGTACACCAGGAAATGTGTGTTACGTGGAAGGAAAGGGTTTGGGAAGCTTTCACACTCTAGAGCAGAAGTCAGAAAAAGCCCAGAGGCCGCATCAAGTTTAGCACCTGCTGCTGTGAATAAAGTTTTACTGGGACTCAGCCGTGTCTGTCTGCGCCCACACTGCATGTCTGCTTTTACACCGCAATCACCAACAGAGAAATCTGACACACTTTCCACACTCACTGAGCAAGGCAGCAAACTACTAGATGGTTTTTAGCAAAGCAGTCACAAAATCTGATTTAAAAAAAAGAGTCCTCTGACTGTGTAGATGCAGGCGGACAAGGACAAAAGCAAGGAGATAATCAGGAAGCAAAAGCAACGGTCAAGTCATAAGTCTGACCCAGAGAACAGTAGGGGAGGAAGAGACATGTGATGCCCTCTGCCGTGTGTTCTAGAGCATGGCCTGGAAAGCTGTCTCTGGAAAGGGCCAGGCGGTGAATACTTGAGCCTCTGTGGGCCACGTTAGTTGCAACTACGTTCGCTGAAAACTATGCAGTTAGTCATTCACTCATGCCCGACCCTTTGCGACCCCATGGACCGCAGCCCACCAGGCTCCTCGGTCCATGAGATTTTCCAGTCAAGGATACTGGAGTGGGTTGCTTATTTCCTTCTCCAGGGGATCGTCCCAACACAGGGATTGAACCTGGGTCTCCTGCACTACAGGCAGCTTCTTTACTGACTGAGCTACAAGGGAAGCCTCGAAAACTACTCAATTCTTCTCTTAAGTGTGAGAGAAGAGAGAAGCCATGAAGAAGTGTGGCTGTGCTTCAATAAAACTTTATAGAGACACTGAAATTTGAATTACATATAATTTTCACCAAGTATTAAATAGTATCCTTTAAATTTTTTCAACCATTTAATAATATGTTTAAAAACATTCTTACCTCATAGGTTGTACAAAAGCAGCGGGGGCCAGTGTGATTGGGGCCCTAAATCACCAGCCTGCGCACTGAGGGCAGAGCCAGAAGCGTTTGCCGCTGGCCTGCAGGTGACACATGAGACAAAGCTGCCAGACTCTCCACCAGGTTCCGTTACAGTCAGCGCTCCTACCGAACTGCCCCCACACGATACAGAGCAAAAGCACCTCTGTAAGAATGCTGCAACTCCTGTAATGAGCTGCTACGCCATTCACAGTCACTGGGCCCACACTACAGCTATCCAAGGCCAAAACCCACAGAAAAATCAACTGAAGGCAAACACACCAGGAAAAACAGCCACATTTTCAGGTTGAGACTTGGGAAACTATGCTCTTCCTTAAAATACATACAGAGAGAAGTCTCAAGCTACCAGGGTTTTTTTTTTTAATATATATAAAATTAAATCAACAAATATACCTTCAATCCTGAAATGCTGATGCTGATCATGAAATGGCATGATCAGTTTCTGTTTCTGTTTTATTCTGAGTGGAGCAGAGATCACAGCTGTAAGACAAGGATAGACACGACAAACGAACAGCAAAATAAGGGAAAAAGATAAATACATAGATACATACACACACACCCACAAAGAAAGTCAGAGAAGTGTTACTCGATTAGAATGAACAAATCCATATGCAAGGGAGACAGAAACTGAAGCAGAATAACACAGTTTGGTACATGCAGTGATTAATCCTAGCTGCAAGTTCAGGATTAGGGTAGGTCAGATTATAGGTTCAAGCCTCTTTAATTAGCTGAGGAAACACTGTTGGTAATTCTTCATCTACTGCTTGTCCTTAAGCCTCAAGAGACAATTTCAAATGGCTGAACCACTGCATCAAAGGAGATACTAGGGCAAAGAGAAGAACAGAGCACGCTGGAAAATGCCAAGCCAGAGATGCCCCACCACCGTCACCCAGAGACACACCAAAGCCTCCCGCACACGACACAGCAAACCCACAAGTGGTCTGGCCCATGAGGTCAGGGCCACGTCTGTGCCCCTTCTGTACTCGAGTCCTGACTCAAGCGAGCAGTCCTGTGCTACAGTGAGCAGTGCTGCAACGCACAGCCAGACCCCTTCAGCCCGTGCGAGCCGAGCCGGGGGGAGCGGAGCTGGGGAGCGAGGAGGGCAGATGAATCAGGAGGCAACTGCACGAACCACCTTCTGGATACCGCAATCGCACAGAACAGCTATCCCAGGCGATCGACAGTGTTGAGACACACAGGCAGCACTTGACAACTGAACACAAAGCCCTTCTTGTCGTAAATGAGGACACGAATTACTGCCTCACATAAAGCAGGTAATTTGCCTGTGAGCGACAGAAAGGCGGACACTTTCTCTTCAAGGTGCTTACAAATGAGGACATCTAAGGAAGCCTGCAATGCCAGTTCACAACCTCCTGTGAGCTTTCTGGGGACATTTCAATTCCTAGAATATGCATTAGTCTATCTTCTGAACAGAAAAACAGGTGATCAAAAAGGCTGAGCTAAACACTAATGTTTAAGAATATTTTTCTTCATTTAAAAGTTTTTCTTTTAAAAAAAAAGGCACTTTGATTTAATCATAATTTTGTTTTAAACATTTTTTGTCCCTTCCAATGCCATGAAAAACTGAACTGAACATCAATTTATTCCTGCTCCAATAATCCAAACAGCCAACAAGTCTGATGTTCATTTAAGAACTAAAAGATAGCAAAGATATCTGCTCATGGACATAAACAGCTGCCCTAGCCACAGGTTTTTCTGATTGACAATGACTGGCTCCTTTCCCCCGCTTTAAACATTAATAACTCCCACAGACATTTTACTGCAAAAGCAGGCAAGAGCAAAGACTCTACCTGCCACTAACAACCAAAAGGCCAGGATCTGAAAGCATATTAGAGCCGCAGAAAAAGTGTAATCGCTGTTGTTCCTAAACAGATCTCAAGGGCAGTAAGAGGTGGTAAGGTGCCTTCCCTTATACAAACAGGCTTATTTAAGCAGAGTGAAAAGGTGGGGATTCCACAATGCCTTTAATATGCTTATGTGAACTATGAATATGCACTGTTCCTAAACTCGCTGCGACAGGGATTCCTCTGTTCTCGAACACAAACTCAGTAACCAGTACACCAAGGAAGCAATTTGGAACACACAACCCTCTTCTGCTTACTGTTTTAAATTCAGTATGAAAACGGAGCAATAAAAATTAACGTCAAGGCTCATCAAAGATTATTTAAACCTTTTCCTCATAACAAATATACACACACTTTATACTTTAACAATCCTTTCCCAAACCACAGGTTTACATATGCGTATCCATGAACTGAAAACACCAGCATGAGGATACGAAACACTTTTAACATCTCTATAAACGTAAAACAACTTGAGAGACCAACAGTTACAAAAGCCAAGGTGTAAAATAGGAGTCAAAGAGAACTGCAATGTGAAAGAGACTGGTCTATTATTTTTTTAAAAAGGAGGGATATTGGTGAAATTTGAGATATACACGTAGATAGCTCTATTACAAAGGTGAGAGGTAGGGGAACAGAAGAAATTTTTCTCCAAGGGTAACATTTAAAGGTCAAAATTCTGTTCTTAATCGGCGGAAGAAACCATTTAGAAGCCTTCATATTTTTAAAGATAGTAAATGCAATGATTTAATGAGCACAGTTGTTTAACATATATTTTGTATGCTACTAAACTATCCAAATAACTTTGGATCTCTGAGGGGTGCAAAAAATACTAGCCCTTTCGTAAACATCTATACGTCCAATCCCCCCGCTCCAGTTCTTTCCAAACTCTTATTACCTAAATTTTTAATGTAAACATATTGTAAGTGTTCTTAGATATATTTTACCATATATTAATCTTGTGCAAACAAGAAAGAAAAAGGTAAGCAAACTTACGTGTCTTGCACCTTTCTTGCATTCAGAGCTCACCTCTTCTGGACACTCTCCTGTTCCAAGCTGTCACTGCTCATTTTTGTTGGTGGTTTTTGTTTGTTTACAGTATCACTCTTTGAACCATTTGGGTGTCAGTGATACAGTAACTCTCAAAGACTATTTCACTGTGGTCTCCAAAACCTTCTTCCAGGCTAGTAGCCCGTTCGTTCCTCCCAGTTTGGATGTGGACGTTTGCTTAATCTCACCAGAAGGTGCCACAGAACGTTTCCTGATAAACCAGGACTCACATTCCTTCCTCATATGACCTTAAAATGGTTTGTGGACCCCCACATTTTCATCAGTCTCTATTCAATAGTTTAAAACACTGCTGTATTTAAAAGATACCATCAGCACTCGACACTTGACAGTACAGACTATTGATTCATCTGTACTATTTATGACATCTGTGGAGGGGTAAGGGGGTAATGAGGAAAAAAAAGAGCTTGTTGTAAAAGTGAGGAAGTTGTTAGTCTTATCATAGACTCATCTGAGAGCAGGTCATCTACTTAACTACTGCCTAGCACATAGTAAGCACTCCACAAATTCAAAGATTTATTGCATGAACCCCCAAACAGTCTCTAGATATCTTGATAGTACTGAGATAGAAGTTCGTGCATTTCATTCACTGTTCAATGGATATTTCAAACTACAAGCCAGGATCCCTGACAGACATGGAAAAATAAAGAAATAAAAAGCAATTTGCTTTTAATTCCAGTAGGAGATGAAGCTAAACAGATTATCATAATCTAGGGAGAAAAGCCAGCATGCTTAACATACCATGAGAATATATTTGCTATGGTCATACAGGAAGAAAGTCATCTCACCAAACCAGTAATGGTAGAGGGTCGTTCAAGGAGGTTTATTAGCTATTTTTGGTTTTGTCCGGAGGAATGTCTAAAAGAATGACATTCCAAACAGAAATAAATAGATATAAAAAAAACTGAAAGGCAAGAGAACGTGGTGCTTACAAGGAACTGTGATATGTTGAAAGACTGTGGGTCAAGAAGAGTGTGTCAACAGATAAAGCTGCAAAAAGGCTGAGCTTGAATTTTATCCACATGGTAGTAGAAATCCAACAGGCTTGAAGGTTCTAAACAACGGAAGANACGTCTAAAAGAATGACATTCCAAACAGAAATAAATAGATATAAAAATTGAAAGGCAAGAGAACGTGGTGCTTACAAGGAACTGTGATATGTTGAAAGACTATGGGTCAAGAAGAGTGTGTCAATAGATAAAGCTGCAAAAAGGCTGAGCTTGAATTTTATCCACATAGTAGTAGAAATCCAACAGGCTTGAAGGTTCTAAACAACGGAAGACAAGACATTTTAGAGAGGATAATCAGACAATACAGATGTGAGCTTCAGAAGGCGAGACTGAAGTCTGCCAGGTACTACAAGCTCCATGAGGGCAGGGGTTTGTACCCATTTGGTTCACTGCTCAATTCGCAGCATTTATCATGCCAGGTATCATTACTAATCATTGGATGAATGAAGGAAAGCCAGCTGAAAGACAACTACAATAACCCAAGATAGAAAAGAACTGAGTTAAACCATTAAATAGTAATTTATATATACATACACACACACACATATAATGTATCATTTTTTGGCTTGTCAGTATTCCCTTCTACTGATGCAATTCAAAAAGACTAATACTATTGTAAATATTTAGGTCTGCCAAAAAAACCAAACTGAAAGAACTACAAATATGTCATTAAAAATTTGTTCCTAGTGGCAACATTAAATACATCAAGATTATTTAATTTATAGTCAGGACTACAGTTACTCTTCATCTCTGCTGAAGACAAAATTATTTGAGTCAACATTTACCAAGGGTTCAAAATAAGCAAAGAAAGCTATTAAGTGTTCAAAATGAAACAAGATGAATTTAGCTTAGAGATAAATTCCTAACCAAGAGCCAGAAACATCTGGTTAATGGATGAATGTTGGTCTCCTTCTTTACCTATTTACAAAGACAACATAGAGATACTTAGGGGAAGTCATGCAATCTCTTCTCGTCTGTAAAAAATAGGAATTCAAATTGAAAGAATTTCTAAGACTTCAGTTCCAGAGTTAAATAATTCTTACCTACTTACTTCTCTATTAAGAGGCCTTACATTTGTCTGCACCTTATTTTGAGCATGCTCCTCCATCACTTTTTTTTTTACCTCCAAGAAAATTTTAACATTTTTATGTGACAGAGACATTTTTTTCTTAATTTTTCAAGCAGATTAGAAGGGAGGGAAAGTAACATCTACTGAGGGCCTACTGTTTACCAGTTCTATCAAATAGCATTTCTTATCCCCAAAACTGTTCAGGGTCATGATCCTACTAAGAAATTGAGGGGCAAAGAGATTATAAATTCTTTGCTCAAGATCACAACTAGTTAAGTGGCGAGACCAAAAAGCAAACTCCAGAGCCTAAATTCTATTCGTCACCTTAAATGATAATAACTGATCTGAGTACCCAACAACGTCATTCTCTTTTGATCCAGAAACTACATGTTTTTCAATACTGGCCAGAAAAAGTAAATTATGGAAATGTCTCATTACATAGCTGTACTGAAACTCCCTAACCCCTCTTACCTGTCATAGCTTCTTTCGCCATATAAGAAAAAGGATGAAACAGGCATTTGAGCTGCTCTTCAATAAGAGTATTAACTATAATTCTTTACCCGTCTTTTCCCGATGATACACAGGACAAATGACAATTACGTGCATGATCCATTCTCAGGGGTATGACTAGGTAAATGAACATGTTCCAAGAGAGCGCATTATTTAAATAAATCATTCTTACTTTAAGTTATTTTCCACACAACTTACAACTGAGTGTAATGTACGAGGTGTAATAACCAGGGTGGGCACACTGTGGCCTCCAGACCACATCCAGCCCGNTGACTAGGTAAATGAACATGTTCCAAGAGAGCGCATTATTTAAATAAATCATTCTTACTTTAAGTTATTTTCCACACAACTTACAACTGAGTGTAATGTACGAGGTGTAATAACCAGGGTGGTCACACTGTGGCCTCCAGACCACATCCAGCCCGCCAGCGGTTCTGCAGGCAAAGCCTTCCGAGAAGATACGTGTGGCTGCTTTGCTCAGAGTTGGGTAGTTGGGTCAGAGACCACAGAGTGGTCAGGTAGACGAAAATATTTACTATCTGGCCCTTCACAAAAAAAAGTTTGCTAACATCTGTTTTAGACTAACAATTCAATCAGTTTCACTTTACATCTATTGAGAACTTGGATGACAACATATCAGAGAACCCAGTTTCAGGATCTCCATAACCCTGTTTAAAAAGTAGCTTCTGACTTAAGACTTTTTCAGAGCTCCCTGGACGTGTCCATCACAACTCCATGACTTGACTGTTTTTATTTCCGTGGTTTTCCCTTGACTGACAGCAGTGTCTCCCTAGCATTCTCGCTACAATCCCAGTCCTAGCACAGTGCCTGGGACACAGACATTCAGGGGCAATCTGCTGAGTATCTGAAATTACGCATATGACTTAGGACAACCAGTCAAGAGTAAAGGAGAAATTTAGTCCTGCAGGAACTTACTGCTCAAAGGGTGTTCTGTGCAGTAGTGGAATTGTTGAGCTTGTTAGAAATGCAAAATCTCAGGCAAAGACTTGAAACTGCATTTTAACAAGACCTCCAGATGAAAATTTGAGAAGCAGTGCTATACAACATGGTGCTTAATTATATTAAAGTTCTTGGTTTGATTTTCAATATGGGCCAGGTTGCTTTGCATGATGAAAAGCAGCTCCAGGGCTTCATCCTTACTCTGCTCTTGAACTTCAAGATACAAAATACAGACTTATCTTGACAACTCTGACAAAGGGGGTACTCTGGGGAGGTGGGGGTGGCGAGGGTTGTTGGTTTTTTGGTTATTATTTTTACTAGAGAAGAGAGAAATACTGTTACTTAAAAACAAGGCTAAAGGAAGGATTGTCATATATTGTCCCTATTTCTACAAGAATATGACCAGAGAATATCCACCCTAACTTAAAAGGATTATAGATGTGTGAAATATGTTTTTTAATCTATCTAGACATCTGCTTCTGTGTCTGATTAAGAGTGGGTATGTGTTCATGAAAACTTCAGCCTTTAAAATATGATGGCAGTATTTTGTGGGTTAATAAATCAATTTGTTTGGTTTTGTTCTGGTGTTTTCTGGAGAACAGAGAGGGAAATCAGCACTGTTTCCTGCTGCTTATTTTTTTTTAAGTGAAGGCAAAAAAAAAAAAAAAAAGAAGAAGAAGAAAGGAACCCCTTGAGCCATGACTTGCTCAAGCTTGAAACAATCTCTAATACGCAGTTGCTGGAGGCATGAGGTGGTTACTTCTCTTCTACTGGAAAGGAACTGAAGCTCATGGAGGGTAAAGTAATTTAAAAATCAAACAATAAGTAATCGATGAGGTCAAGATATGTGCTCTTAAATATAAGCCCTAAGCTAATTAGAGTTATTAATATGATAATTTAGGAAGCACTTTAAACCACTGCACCAGTTTACCAGAGTTTCAGTTTATCTCAACTCTGAATTCATAGTGTTTTTTTCTTTTGACCACTCCACTAGCCTCTACACTCCGGCACATACATACTAAAGCTATACAACCTTGGGCAAATCACTCAACCTCTATGAGCCTTTGTTTCCTTTATAAAAGAGACAACCTTCCTTAAACGGTTGGTATGACCTAAATGTATTACCTAGCATACAATATTTATTCAAAATTATGTGTTTTCAAATATAAGCACTTAAAAAGATTGACAAACAAGGTCATACTAAATCATCTATTCCTTGCCAGAAGTAGTAAAGCGACAGGCTAAGATTTTTATGGTAGGCAAAGGGGGCTCATTCTACTCGACAGAAATCTATCGGTATAAGTCATTGCTTACAAGAGAGATTCAGCAAAAAGACCTATATGTTTTTTAAGGCAACGGTTAAAAGAAGATTTACAACGATCTCTAAAAACTGCGTATTTTCAAGTAATCAGGCAGAAAGGTTCAGAGGTGGATCGGAGGTGATCAGAGGCTGTCTGGTCACTAGGCTAGAAGAGCAAACTCCAACAAGAGCAAAAGAACAGAGCCAAAAATGGTAACGACTATGCATTTATCAGACTGCCAAAGACCAAAAGGTTTGAAAAAACTACTCCAAAGGGAAAAAAGGATTTTCATACACACAGTGGGTGGATCTCCATGGGGAGAAACTTAGAAATATCAGAATTGCGAAGAAAGACACACTCCGCCCAATCATTCCACTTCTAGGAATTTGTTAGTAAAACAACATACAAAGGAGGTTATTTGAGTACTATTTGCAGTCACACACAAAAAAACTGGCAACAAATGTCTATCAGCATGGGACTAGTTATTACGGCACACCCACACAAGGGAATACCACCAAACTGTATGTATTGATATGGAATACACTTCAGCTATGTCATTAAGTAGGGAGGGAAAAAAAGGAGGGTGCAAAACAGATTAAGATACACTATCAACTGAGGAGGGGGGACAAAGGGAAAAATGCATATAGAGAGTGACTGCTTACATACACATAGATCTCTTCCGAAGGTAAAAATGAAACAAAACTTACTGACAGCTACCCAGGAAGAGAACTGGTCGGCTAGGGAACTGAAGTCAGAGGACTATGTCTCATGGAATACTAGTGTATTCGGAGAAGGCAATGGCACCCCACTCCAGTACTCTTGCCTGGAAACTCCCATGGATGGAAGTACCTGGGAGGCTGCAGTCCATGGGGTCGCTGAGTCAGACACGACTGAGCGACTTCACTTTCACTTTCATGTACTGGAGAAGGAAATGGCAAGCCACTCCAGTGTTCTTGCCTGGAGAATCCTAGGGATGACAGAGCCCAATGGGCTGCCGTCTGTGGGGTCGCACAGAGTCGGACATGACTGAAGCGACTTAGCAGCAGCAGTTAATGTATTACCTATTGGGGAAAGACAATTTCTTAAGCTTTTAAAAACACTACATGGGTAACAGAACAAATATTACCCTGAAGGAAGTAGCAGGAGGCACTTTTCAGCTGAGGTGTCAAGTATTTGCAGAAAACATCAGAAATTGTCTCTCCCTTCAATCTATATATTTTAAGAGGATAAATGGTTTTAGCTTCTAAGTTCACTAGGAGACTTAATACTTAAAAAAAAGAAGAAGAAAAAAAACCAACCTTATTTCTATCATTTCCCTTTCCAGTTTAAACCTGACAGTTTCCACTCAACAAGCATTTTCCGAGCATCTAACAATATGTCAAGACCTGGGTATAAGGGTTAATAATATGTCTGACTTGATACATGGTTTAACAGACGCATGTAACTAAAAATGCTAAAGAAGCAGCCATTTGTTTTTTTTTAAACACTATCATTTTCATGAACAAGAGGCAGCCTAATGTGGCTGAAAGAGTATTGGGCTTGAAAGAGACCTGGTTCAGGAAGAAACAGACCAATCACAAGCACTGAAATTGAAACCATGATTTAAAACCTCCCAACAAACAAAAAGTCCAGGGCCTGACAGCTTCACAGGTGAATTTTACCAAACATTTAGAGAAGAGTTAACACCTATCCTTCTTAAATTGTTCCAAAAAATTGCAGAGGAAGGAAAACTTCCAAACTCATTCTATGAGGCCACCATCGCCCTGATACCCAAATCAAAGATATTACCAAAAAAAGAGAGAGAGAAATCTGGTTCTAGTTCTATTTATTCCCTTAACTAACCACACAATTCTGAATAACCAAAACCTGGTCACCATAGCACCTGGACTGCTTACCTTGCTACAAATACTATGTCAAAAGAAAATACGTATGAAAGCAAAACTCGTTTCAATCTGTGGAACACCAGAACATGTTATTACCACTCATATAATGTTTGGGGGGAAAGACTTTCTCTTTTCCCTTCTCTAGCTTTCTAGGCTAAGTTAGGAGTTGCCTGCATCGCTGAAGTTATCAGAAACAAAGCTGTGTGTTTTCTTCTTTCTCCAAAATTAGTAGTTGATGTAGCCAGACTACTTGTAAAGCCTTCTGAGTAAAAGATGAGTTTTTCACTAAGAAGCACACATATAAAGTCTCATACAGACAGACAAGGCATTCAACAGCTACAAAAGGGGAACTTACATAGCACATAGCCAAGGACTGACCCCTTAAAACGGAGGGTTAATGAGAGCAACAAGAAGCCTGGGATGCAGCAACAAGGGTAAGAAGGGCCGGTACAGAGCGGGGCTACAGGAGCGCCCACAGCTGCGACGGTCATGCTGGCCACCTTTCAGCCTTCCTCCGGACATGCTTCATCAGTGCCCTTAATTTGAAGCTGCTTGCTTAAAATCTTGGCCTATTCTTATGCAATAAAAGGAATGTGTTTACCTCTGCTAGCACTGATGGGTCCCTCACTCTGGAGAAGAATGCTTCAGATAAATTCTTTCTTCTACCATATAAAAGGCAAAAAGGAAGGAAGAAAGAAAAGAGATAAATGTATTCTGCTGGCTTGGAGGTCACCCTCTAAACATCAGCTCAAAGAAAGCATGATATCAAATATAAAAGCACCTTATAAAGTGCTAACTGAAGTTTGCTGGGGAGAGCGTGGCACTTCAAAAGTTAGACATGTGATTTGCTTTCTTTAAATTCGTATTCAATTAAACGTTTATTGTGGGCCCACTATGTTTTGCTTCCAGGCCTCTGTACATGCTGTTCCTTCTGCAGGAACCACTCTCTTTCCCACCCCACCCACTTGCTTCCCCACAACCGCTCACATGTGACTTCCTCCCCGAAGGCTTCCCGCACCTTCCCCACCCCCTCCGCCTTTCCGCGGCCCACTGCTTCCGCGCAGCTTCAGTCCGCCAGAGTCCGACCACTGAAGTGTGATTGTCAGGGCTCTTTCTCCCTCACTCAGGACCTGACCAGTGTGCTGGCACCTGGAAGGTGCTCCAGAAACACGTGCAAAGCACCAGACTCTGTGCGAGGCGGGATGGGGTACAGAGATGAACCACCATATCTTCAGTTCACCGTCCATATGATGCGAACGGGCTAGGAGGAGGGGTGTTCAGTGCATCAGGGGCCTGAAGGAGGGAGTGGAGAGCGAGAAGCCATTCCCGGAGATCGGACTGGCTAAGTCAGCCTGGAAGCAAGACGGGTGACAAGGAACAGAGGACATGTCTAGGCTACGCCAAGGCTAAGGCTTCAAAGTTAAGTAAGAGCTGAGCGGTGAAGAGGAGAAAAAGGAACTGAGATGGGAGAAAAACCGAGGAGGAGAAAACACGGTGGGCCAGGTAGCCGGGAACGCGCAGCGGCCCTCAAGCCCCAGCGCGCACGCCTCAGAATCAACTGGGGGGCTTATTAACCTACAAACGGCTGTGCCCAACCCCCGCGCGTGATTCAGCAGGCCTGAGAATGGCCCAAGAATCGGCGCCTCAAACAGCTTTTCCAGGCACATCCCTGCTCCTCCTGGCCCTGGGACCACACTCCGAGCAGCGCCGCGTCGAGGAGCGCCGAGGGCACTGGAGCGACACGGGAGGTAAAGAGGGGGTCAGAGTCGTACATACTCTGCACGCCTCTGAATCTGGCACCGAGGACCTTCAGCAGAGTTTTAGAAAGAGGGTAACAGGTAACATTTATACAGCAGGAGGCATGTGCAGCTCAGGGCTGCAGCTACTCATCATAGGAGGCTCTTTCAATTAAATTACAAGTATAGAAAATGTAAACTTCAGTTCTACAGTCAACCAGCCACATCTCATAGGCCCAAGAGCCATGTGGCGAGTGACAACTGCTCTGAGCACAGCCGTCATCATACAAAGCTCTATTAGACAACACTGACACACGCTCTATTAACTCATCATATCTTCAGAGCTTCATTACAAGACAGGCACTGTATTATCCCCTTTCTATAGAAAGAAATGTGGCAAAGAAAGATTAAGCAAATTATGCAAGGTGATAAAGCAAGCAATACCAACAGGAGACGCAAACCCAGAGGCTCCGGTTCTTGAGCCTCTGTTCTCAACTGCTTCTTAAACAGA
This sequence comes from Neotragus pygmaeus, assembly GCA_006410875.1. Taxonomy (NCBI): domain Eukaryota; kingdom Metazoa; phylum Chordata; class Mammalia; order Artiodactyla; family Bovidae; genus Neotragus; species Neotragus pygmaeus. The sequence continues at coordinate 3,104,499 of SJYV01024370.1, read as the reverse complement.
TGATCCCTGTGAACCGGAAGGAGATGTAATAAGATGATCCCTGTGAACCGGAAGGAGATGCTACTAGGAGGAAGAAGCGACTCTGTCGTCAGGAGAGTGATGGTGAGGACGCACACCGAGAGGAGTGACTGGAATGAACAAGAAGCTCCCTGAAAGAGACATTCCAGAAGTAAAGGCGCAAAGGCTGGGGATGGCCTAGAGCTGAATCCTAGAGAGAGGCATGTGAGTGCAGAAGGCGGCACCAGAGTTCCATCCCACTAGGAATCAGAGTCAAGGGCAATGCCTCTCACAAAGCATGAGATCAAAAGAGCAAGCTGAGGAGAGTGATCAACTGAGATAAGACACTACACAAGACAGTGATCCGTAAGTCCAGAGACCAAAAGAGCGGTCTGGGTTAAGATATGAATCTACAGAGTGGTCTCTTCAGCAGCACATACACTACAACTGGAATGATACAGAGAAGATTAGCAAGACCCTCACTCAAGGATGACACCCAAGTTCATGAAGCACTCCATATTTGGGGGCCTCCCTGGTAGTTGAGATGGTAAACAAGCTGCCTGCAAGGCAGGAGACCTGGGTTCGATGCCTAGGTCGGGAAGACCTCCCGGAGAAGGCAATGGCTACCCACTCCAGTATTCTTGCCTGGAGGCTCCCATGGACAGAGGAGCCTGGTGGGCTACAGTCAATGCTAAAGAATGTTCAAACTACTATACAACTGTGCTCATTTCACATGTAAGCAAAGTAATGCTCAAAATCCTCCAAGCTAGGCTTCAACAGAATGTGAACCGAGAATTTCCAGATATACAAGTTTGATTTAGAAAAGACAGGAACCAGAGCTCAAACTGCCAACATCTCTTGCATCATAGAAAAAGCAAGAGAATTCCAGAAAAATATCTACTTCTGCTTCAATGACTACACTAAAGCCTTTGACTGTGTGGATCACAACAAATGGTGAAAAATTCTTAAAGAGATGGAAATACCAGACTACCTTACTTGTCTCCTGAGAAACCTGTATGCAAGTCAAGAAGCAACAGTCAGAACCAGACATACAACGATGGACTGCTTCAAAACGGGGAAAGGGGTACGTCCAGGTTGTACACTGTCACCCTGCTGATTTAACTTACATGCACATTACATCATGCAAAATGCCGGGCTGGATGAAGCACAAGCTGGAATCAAGATTGCGAGGAGAAATATCAACAACCTCAGATATGCAGATGATAGAACCCTAATGGCAGAAAATGAAGAGGAACTAAAGAGCCTCTTGGTGAGGGTGAAAGGAGAGTAAAAAAGCCAGCTTAAAACTCACATTCAAAAAGCGAAGATCATGACATCCAGTCCCACCACTTCACAGCAAATAGAAGGGGAAAAGACAGAATCACTGGCACTGAAGAACTGATGCTTAAGAACTGTTGTGCTAGTGAAGACTCCTGAGAGTCTTGTGGACAGCAAAGAGATCAAACCAGTCACTCCGAAAGAAAATCAACTGTGAATATTCATTGGAAGGACTAACGCTGAAGTTGAAGCTCCAGTACTTTGGCCACCTGACGTAAAGAGCTGAATTGTTGGAAAAGACCCTGATGCTGGGAAAGATTTAGGGTAGAAGAAGGTGGCGACAGAGGATGAGATGGTTGCATGGCATCACCAACTCAATGGACATGAGTTTGAACAAGCTCTGGAAGACAGTGAAAGACAGGGAAGCCTGGCATGCTGCATTCCATGGGGTTGCAAAAAGTCTGACACAACTTAGCAACTGAACAATAAATGAATTTAGAGTCATCAGTACAGAGAAGGTAAGTCTAGAGATAATTCAGGAAGGTGAAAATAATGAGACAAAGAACAGAACCTTAGGAAATTCAACAATGTAAGCTAGAAGCAAAAGACGGAAAGCCAGTGAACTGAAAATGAATCACCAGAAAGATGAGCGGAATGGGCGAAGACCCAGGAAAGAATTATCCCAGAGGGCAAGGGTAGAGAGAATGATCAAGTGCTGAGTGCTGCTGAGACATCAGGGAAGATAAAGACTGAAAACTGTCCACAAGAGCTGTTTCAAATGGTGCTTAGGGCCAAAGGCAAAACTGCAACAGATTTGGAACAATTCTAGACTTTTTCCCAAGAAGTTTCAAGATGAAGGGAAGGAGACAGGGTGAAGATGGAAAGAATCTGGAGCAGTGATGCTTGTTTCTATTCTAACTTGACGGGAGAGACGTTCCCACGTAACATGGCAAGAAGTGAAAAGATGGAACAAGACTCCTGGGCAGGAGAGGAGAGCATCCTGCATGTAAACAAAGACGCTGCCTCTGGACGCTCCCCTCATGTCTTCTAAATGGGCAGATGAGGGGTAAACACAAGCACCTGTGCGTTTAGGGTACGGTGGGAGGGTAAAGCTGGATGAGCTCACGTGGCTGGAGACGTTCTATTTTCTCTGAAGGGGTACATACGAGTATCTCTTGCAGACGAGGCAGAGGGCTGGAGAGAACACTGAACTCCTGCAGAGGGAAAGACTGCAGACACAGACGTACAGTCCCAAGCAGATGACAGAGACGAGATCACAAACTTGTAAGTGGCACCCTACCACACTGTGAGTTTGCACAGTTCTCTTCGAAATGNACTGAACTCCTGCAGAGGGAAAGACTGCAGACACAGACGTACAGTCCCAAGCAGATGACAGAGACGAGATCACAAACTTGTAAGTGGCACCCTACCACACTGTGAGTTTGCACAGTTCTCTTCGAAATGATCGAGTCCCACAGAAGAGCAAGGACAGGATGGTAGACTGGTCGTGTAGTTTCGGAGACGTGTCCGACTTTGTGGCCCCGTGGACTGCAGCCCAGCAGGCTCCTCTGTCCATGAGACTCCCCAGGCAAGAACACTGGAGTGGGTTGCCATTTCTTCCTCCAGGGCATCTTCCTGACCCAGGGATCAAAGGCGAGTTTCCTGCTTGACAAGGCAGATTCCTTACCACTGAGCCACCTGGGAAGCCCATAGGGAGAGAACAGCTGATGTAATTTCAAGGTTGGGGTTTGCCAATGAGATGCGGGAGTAAAGCAAGTAACTGCAATGATAAACCATAAGGCCAAGCAATTATAAGGAAAGCATTCATGGAGGGATACAGCAGAATCACACAGGGAACCTTCCTTGAAGAAGCTTCCTTAAAGAACATGGGAGACCCTCATGAGATAAAAGAGCAGGTGCAGCAAGAGGGAAAAGAGAGAACGGTGCAAACACAGGGCAGTTATGGTCAGGGACCAGAACTAAATTCAGGGGTACACTGTCCTGAGTTCAAAATACTTTCAAGAGAGTGTTTCCCGTATTTGAATTTCAATTACAGGCAATTCCTTCCCCGCCTGTCCCATCCATCCTCAGCTCCCTCCAACAGTTCCCGCTCCAGGACATGCTGGTTCTAAGCACTGGAGCAGTGGTTCTCAACCATGGCTGCGTATCAGACATGCTGGGAGATGTCAGCAAATAAACTGAACTCTGGGCCCCACCGCTGGAGTCTAATTTAATTGGTTTGTGTGTGTGTGTGCACATATGTGTGTGTAAGTCACTTGGCTCGTGTCTGACTCTTTGGGACCCCACGCACTGTAGCCCACCAGACTCCTCTGTCCATGGGATTCTCCAGGCAAGAATACTGCAGTGGATTGCAATTTCCTTCTCCAATTTAACTGGTTTGGTGTTTCTCTTTTAAGCCTCCTCAGATAATTCTAAAGTGGATTTAGTATTAAGAACCACTGCTTTAGAAAGAACAGACTTTAGATTTGTGTTTAGATTTATGTTATTTATGTCTGTTTAAAGGAAAACAGACTAGCATGGGAAGAAAAATAACTAAAATTGGAAAATGGTAAAAGAGGATCTAAACCCTACATCATACATTTAAAGATGTCCTGAACAGAAAAGCTGGGAAACTATTAAAGCACAATACTACACGCAACACACACACACACACGCGCGCGCACACACACACACACACACTGCATCATACGCTTAAAGATGTCCTGATCAGAAAAGCTGGGAAACTATTAAAGCACAATACTACACGCAACACACACACACACACGCGCGCGCGCGCACACACACACACACACTGCATCATACGCTTAAAGATGTCCTGATCAGAAAAGCTGGGAAACTATTAAAGCACAGCACTACACTCAACACACACACACACACACACCCGCAATAATGTTTTCAAGAATTCTGTTACAGGTTCTAGAAAAGTCAGGAGTCAGTGCCTCACTACAGCCAATGAGGAAGAAAAAAGACAAACCTGTACTCTACTAAGCAGAGAGAACTGAAAACCAACACTGAACAGCAGCCTTCTGGGGCAACTGCAGTCCCCTACTCCCTGGAGGAAAGGCAGCCTACAGGGCAAGCGTGATAACCACCTCACACACATGGACCCCCTCTTCTGCACAAAAGGTAAAGGAAGCAGCTGCCTTCTTTCATACACACAACAATTTTAAGGTTTTTGAGGCTGCCTGATTGTCTTTCTACAGCAGTCACTTTCTCCCCTCAAAGTTTTCCAAGAACACTTTGCACCCACTGCAAAACTAAATGCTACGCGCTCCTACAGTCTCGCGCTCCTATAGTCTCCATGCTTAATTTCAGTCGAAACCAAATAGTGCCATATTACTCTACTCAATTATTTTATAAGTAACTGTCCCCAATCTTAACTTTTATTTGCCACTCACTAGTCCATTTGCTAAGTTTTACAACAAAGTAAAAGTAATGCAGAGATGACCTGTTGGTCATAAAAACTGAAAAAGACAAACATGACCTGTTGTCTGTTGCCTTTCCTGTAAATCTGTTTCCTGGTACTACAAAATCAGGGCTTCCCTGGGAGCTCAGTGGTAAAGAATCCACCTGCCAATGCAGGAGACGCAGGTTCCATCTCTGGGTTAGGAAGATCTGCTGGAGAAGAAGATGGCAAACCACTCCGGTATTCGCGCCCGACAAATCTCAAGGACAGAGGAGCCTGGCGGGCTACAGGCCACGGGGTTGCAAAAGAGTTAAGACAGAGCAACTGAACAATTACAAAATCCAGAACCAAAATACTGTGTGTACATAAGACTACACACTCCTAGGCCGACCATGTTTATGCCTTTAATGAAAATCATTTCATTAGTTGTTAACAATAGAAAGGCTTACCCCTCCCTATCTCAGTCTTAAATATTTTAAGTTCAAACCAACTACCCAAGTCACTCAATCATCATCCATGACTTTCTGAAAATCAGACCTAACTGCAAGTGAACATTTTTTTCGAAACTCAAGGAGTATTTATCTCCCAGTTTTAGGGTAGTTTAACATGTTCTCATAATATTTAGCTAAAACAGAAGGAAACTTTCTAATCCCTCGTCAGTCTCCAGCCACCAAAAAACCTGCTCAACTTTCCAGAGTCTTCAAACGCTGAGACAAGCAGATTTATGAATCTGTGGTTTACAAAACCCAACAAAATCCTCTACACCAGGGTTCATCCTATGGTTTCCATCAAAGAAGAGATTTCTAACAATGTTATTTTATACTCTTTCCTCTCTTAAAACTATAAAGCAGTACTACAGCCTAATGAAAAAAGCACAGAACTGAGAAGGGCTTGATCACATCATCCAGATGTGATTTAACTTGCCGTGTGCCATTAAACAGAACTCATAAACCTCTCTGGACCTCAGCTTCTCTGTCTGGGAAATAAGATTAGAATCATCCTTATCCAAGATGGCTACTGGCTCCAAGTTTTACAAAATGCAGATGACTGTGTTCTTTTTCTTCTTGAGATTTATCCATACTTTGTAAGCATTATTCAAAACAAAAATAATACACTTTAATAAAAACATACTTAATTAAAAATATAAAACATACAAAATATAAATAAATATAAAATATAGTTGAAAAATACAACTTACTCAACATTATATAGCCAAACTTATTTTTTCACAGCAGGTCCTTTTCTATAATTGCTAGTAGTTAAAAACTATTTTGACCCAGAATGGCATTCTGAAAATCTAAATGCTACACTCCTGTCATCTCCATGCTTAATTTCAACCCTACACCAAACAGTGCCACGCTACGAACTGTTTCTTCACCTGTTCCCTAATGAAGCCAAAGGTATTTCTTTGGACTTGAATTTACAGAGTTATGTAAAGTGCTGATGAAAGCCATCTGTTGGGAACTTTGACATTCCTGTCAAAAGAAAAACCCAGAAGAAACAACCTAGATTTTCTTGGGAACCAGCTGCAGCNAGGTATTTCTTTGGACTTGAATTTACAGAGTTATGTAAAGTGCTGATGAAAGCCATCTGTTGGGAACTTTGACATTCCTGTCAAAAGAAAAACCCAGAAGAAACAACCTAGATTTTCTTGGGAACCAGCTGCAGCTGCTGCTGCTGCTGCTGCTAAGTCACTTCAGTCGTGTCCGATTCTGTGCGACCCCATAGACGGCAGCCCACCAGGCTCCTCTGTCCCTGGGATTCTCCAGGCAAGAACACTGGAGTGGGTTGCCATTTCCTTCTCCACCAGCTGCAGCTGAAGGAGTCCAAATTCTATCCCAGCTGGAGAAGCAGAAGGTGAAGTCGCTACAGGTTTAACTCACCTGCTATAGACCCTGGGTGTGCTGACTCCACCCCTGAGCAGCCAGCTGATTCCCATACGTAATTGATTGATTCCCATCATTTATTTGATTCTTTAAAAAGTTTCAAAGCAGAGCATGTAAAGTATTATCATTATAAGTTTAAAAAATATTTCTCAGTTCACCAGAAAAAAAATTTTTTAACTCTAGTTTAACCAGCAAACTTGGCACCCTGACTCAGTCTTTTCACACAGCTAAGAACCAGGTCAGTCAGTGTAATTTTACTTTCGCCAGTATTGTAAATAGCAAGAGAAAAAAGTATCTGTTAAGGAGAGTCTTACAACTGCAAGAGGCCTGGAATAATACAACCCCCCCCCCCCCAAAGGATTCATTACACAGTTTCTGTTATCTATCTGCTTCGTAGTATTAACATTAAATACAATGTAAAAAAGTGCTGGCCCACAGTGTCTGGATGAACTGAATAAAGGACTGGCAGAAGAATAAGAAAAAAGATAATATATTTGGCATACATTTATCTTCCATTTGGTGTTTTATGAGATGCCATAATGAAAATTTGTATTATTAAATAGCTATTATATAAATATACTATGCCTATAAAACTTAACCATGTAAAGTTCTTCTGAGACTTCAATAAGAAAGTACATGCTGAAGCACTCAGAACAGTAGCCAAGACATGGTTAGGCCTTAACAAATGTTACCTATTAATAGTTGCTATAAGCAACTGCTTCCAGTTTCTTGGCCTCCTGATACAGGGCAAAGAAAGAGGTTAGATCATCTAAGTCTCTACTCCCAAAGCAATCTGCTGTACTATCTGATGTCTTCCTTAATTTCTTCCATTTATTTCATCAATTTACAAGAAGCTAGCCCAAGAAAGAGCAAAGTGCTAGCAACTGTGACTCAATGGTAAAGAATCTGCCTGCAATGCAGGAGACACAGGTTCAATCCCTGATCCAGGAATATCCCCTGGAGAAGGAAATGGCAACCCACTGCAGCATTCTTGCCTGGAAAATCCTATGGGCATAGGGGCCTGGCAGGCCACAGTCCATGAGGTCACAAAGAGTCTGACACGACTTAATGACTCAACAACAAGTGGCTGAGTATATAAGTTTCGATCAGCAATGACTAAATCAAAGGTTGTTTTAGTGGCTCAAGCTTTCTCTCAGGGTATATCACGGACTGAAAACAACCGAAGCACGCAGCGCTCACAGGCTAACCTGAAGACCAAAGATACCTGTGCAACTGACTGTGTTTACATAAATACTGTGTTACAAACATACCTCTGCCTGAGTTATTTTTGTTTTTAAATAAGAACAAGTCTGCTGAGACAAAGTCAATTTATATCAGATGGTAAAGAATCTGCCCTCAATGTAGGAGACCTGCCTTCGATCCCTGGGTGGGGAAGATCCCCTGGAGAAACGAATGGCAACCCACTCCAGTACTCTTGCCTGGAGAATTTCACGGACAAAGAAGCTTGGTGGGCTACAATCCACCAGGTCACAAAGAGTCCAACATGACTGAGAGACTAACATACACGCACACATATTTGTATTTAACCCACCTCTATGACTTGTTAGTAACAAATTTTTATTTCTGGCCAGCTTCTCCTCAGGACCCTGGACATTTAAGGGTCATCAAAAAATGTTATAAACAATGATGTAAGAAATGTACAATACTGTAATTACAATTAATGTAATTAACTGTAATGTAAGAAAATACAATTATTGAGATCACTCAGTTGCAAACTTGGTGACATTACAAAATCTACAATATTCATGTTGCTGTATCCTTGCCATTACTTGAAAAAAAAAAANCTGCTAAGTCACTTCAGTCGTGTCTGACCGTGCGACCCCAGAGACGGCAGCCCACTGGGCTCCCCCGTCCCTGGGATTCTCCAGGCAAGAATACTGGAGTGGGTTGCCATTCCTTCTCCAATGCATGAAAGTGAAAAGTGAAAGTGAAGTCGTTCAGTCGTGTCCGACTACTTACCCTTTATTGGGGGTTAGGAGAGAGATTTGATGCAATAAAGGCTGAAATACTCCCAAATTGAATGAAAGCCATAAATCCACAAATTCAAGGAGTTTAATGAACACCAAGCACAATAAACAAAATCATAATCACACCAAGGCACATTATGCTAAAGTTACTGAAAAATCAACGGTAAAGAGAAAAATCTTAACATTTACCAGAGGAATAAAAGACACATTCTATATAAAGTGAAAGTTGCTCAGTCGTGTCCGACTCTTTGTGACCCCCATGAACTATACAGTCCACGGAATTCTCCAGGCCAGAATACTGGGGTGTGTAGCCTTTCCCTTCTCCAGAGTTCCCAACCCAGTGCTTGAACCCAGGTCTCCCGTACTGCAGGCGGATTCTTTACCAGCTGAGCCACAAGGGAAGCCCTCATTATATATAAAGCTACACAGAATTACATTAGACTTATTAGAAACTATATAACTGAGAAAGAGAAAAAAAAAAACTTTACTGAAAGATTAAAAATCGACCTGAAATTCCTCATTCAGATTTAAAAAAAAGTCTTTTAGGAATGAGGGCAAAAGAGCGAGTTTCTCAGACACAAAAAGAAAAGGCTCAGACAGTGTATCGCTACTGACCTGAACTGCCAGAAATGTGGGAACCATTTCTTCAGAAAGAAGAGGAAAGGGTATATCCTTTATTAGATGGAAATGCCAGTTTGTAGAAAGATAGTAGTAGTACTAGAAATGAGAAATGTATGGATAAGACTAATTTTTTTTTTTAACTTATGATTGATTTTAAGGCAAAGTAAAGACAACACACGTGGAGTTTAAAACGTAAATAAAGTGGATTATGGGTTTGTCTGGGGAGATGGAAGTCACTGTCACAGGTTTTACACTGCACATAGAGTAGTGCATAATATTTGCAGGAGTAAGCTGAAGATGCATAGTATAAATTCTAGAGCAGCCACTACAAGGAATAATAATAAATCTGAGGTGTAGTTACTAGGCCGATACTAGAAATAAAATGGAGTCACAGAATTATTCAGTCCAGAGGATAGGGAAAGAAAAAAAAAGGAGCAAAGAACAGATGAGACAAATAGAAAACTTTCACAAAATGATAGATTTAAATTCAACCATATTGGCAATTATATTAAATATATATGGTATAAACATCCAAGTAAAAGGTACGAATAATCAGATGGGATAAAAGTAAGAGCCAAAATATGTAGTGTCTATAAGGAAGAAATTTTAAATACAAAGACAAATAAGTAATAAAGAATAAGAAAAGATAGACCAGGCAAACATTAATCAAAAGAATACTGGAGGGACTTCCCTGGTGGTGCAGTGGTTAAGACTTTGCTTCCAAAGCAGGGTCTACGGGTTCAATCCCTGGTTGGGAAGTTAAGATCCCACATGCCTTGTGGTCAAAAGTTCAAAACTTAAGACAGAAGCAATACTTTAACAAATCATTAAGATTTGAAAAAGAACACTGGGATGGATGTGTTAATATTAAAAAGGATTTTAGAATGAGGTTTATTACCAGGAATAAAAATGGATATTTTAGAATGATAAAAGGGTCAATTCATCAAGAGAATCAATAAAGGTACATGAAACTAATTGCAGACCTTCAAAATACTGGAGCAAAAACAGAGAAAACGAAGAGACAAATCTACAATTAGAGTTAAAATTTCAACAGTCCCATATCAATAATTAAAAAACATCAGTAGAAAGAAAATAAATAATGATATAGAATACGTGAGAAATAATGTCAACTAACTGAAATGTATAAAACATTGTACCCAACAACAGAAGAATCCACATTCTCACTAGTGTACACAAAATATTCTGGGTCATAATAGACTATATTCTGGGTCATAAAACTAATTTTACTATATTTAAGATGATTGAAATTGTACACAGTGTGATCTCTGATAAAATGAAATTAAACTGGATATTAATTACAGAAGTGTATCTGGAAAATCAGCAAATGTTTGCCAATCAAGAAACACATGGGTCAAACAGGAAATTAAAAGAGAAATTAGAAAGTGTTTTATTGAATAAAAATAAAACATCAAAATGTGCAGCTAAATCAGTGTTTTGGACATTTAGAGCACTAAAGTTATATTAGAAGCATGGAAACAAATCAATTAATCAAGCTTCTACATTTAGAAATTAGAGAAAGAAAAGCAAAAACCCCATAGTAAATGGAAGGGAGGAAGTAATAACGAGTTGCAATCAATGAAATGAAAAGCAGGAAGGCAAAAGAAAAAATCAATGAAACTAAAAGACGGTTTGCTGTAAAGATTAATGAAATCAATTAAACTCTAAGGAGACTGGCCAGGAAGGCAAAAAGATAAGACCTGAATTAACAATAAAAAGAGTGAAAGATCCAGGAATTTCCTGGTTGTCCAGTAGCTAGGACTCTGCTTCTGCTACACGAGCCACAAGTTCAATCCCTGGTTGGGGAACTAAGATCCCACATGCTGTGCAGCACGGGCAAAATAGATTAAAGATAAAAGAATGAAAGGTCCTACACACATTAAAAGAATATGGATTAACACGAACAACCTTACACCAAAACACTGAACAACTTAAATGGAAAGATTCCTTGAATGACATAATCTACTAAAGGATATACAAGAAGAAATAATTCAAATAATCCTACATCTATCAAAGGATTGGAGCCTATAGTTTTAAAACCTTCCGCAAAGATACTTCAGGCATTGTTCTCACTGGTAAATCCTACCAAACACTTAATAAATTGATAAAACCAGTTCTACATAAATTCTTCCAGAAAATTGTAGAATATTTCCCAACTTATTTTCTGAGGTCAGCATTACTCTGATTCCAATACGACAAAAGCATTACTAAAAAGAAGAGTGTCCTTCATGAATGTGGATGCACAGATGCAAATTTCTTTCAAAAGTTGTAGCAAATGGAACCTGACTATACATAAAACAGTGCTAAGTTGCTTCAGTTGTGTCCGACTCTTTTTGCAACTCCATGGGCTGTAGCCTGCCAGACTTCTCTGTCCATGGGATTTCCCTGGCAAGAAAACTGGAGTGGGTAGCCTTTTCCTTCTCCAGGGTATCTTTCTGACCCAGGGATTGAACTCCCCTGAAATGTGCATTTAAAAATCGTTAAGACTGGGGATTCTTTGCTAGTCCAGAGGTTAGGACCCTGCACTTTCACTGCTCAGGGCCTGGGTTTGATCCCTGGTTGGGGAATTAAGATCCCATAAGCCATGTGGCCCAGAGAGCATGACTCCCCGAAAAAGATGATGAAGATGGTGAATTTTATGTTATGTGTATATTACTACTTTTAAAGATAAATTTTATTTTTTTATTTATTTTTAATTGGAGGCTAATTACAATACTATAGTGGTTTTTGTCTTACATTGACATGAATCAGCCATGGGTAGACATGTGTTCCCCATCCTGAACCTCCCTCCCCATCCCATCCCTCAGCTCATCCCAGTGCACCAGCCCTGAGCACCCTGTATCATGCATCGAACCTGGACTGTTGATCTGTTTCACATATGATAATATAAATGTTTCAATGCCATTCTCTCAAATCATCCCACCCTCACCTTCTCCCACAGAGTCCAGAAGACTGTTCTATACACATGCGTCTCTTTTGCTGTCTCGCATGTAGGGTCATCATTACTATCTTTCTAAATTCCATATATGTGATAGTATAGTGTATTGGTATAAAAGATAAATTTTATTTCTACATACCAGTAACAATTGAGATGAAAACATAATATATATAGTCATATCAAAATATTTAAGAGTAAATCTGACAAATAACGTGCAAGATATGCTCATTGAATACAAAATACTGCCAAGAATATTAAAGAAAGCCTAAGAAAATAGAAAGATACATCTTCTGGGTTGGAAAACTCAATCTTGTTAAGATGTCAGTTATCCCCAGATTGATCTATAGATTGAGTGCACTTGAACTCATAATCCGAGTAGGATTCATTTCTGCAAACTGCCAAGCAGATCCTGAAATTCTCTTGGAACTACAAAAGATGTAGAAGTACCATACAACTTTGAACAGAGTTGAAGGTGTTTTACAGTCTGACTTCATGACTTTCTAGGTTTTCTCCCGCAGCACACATCAGGACTGACAGCTACCATACTATCACGTCAGTCTGTTGTGAGAGTTTAAAGTTGCTATAGTCATAGCGCTAGTCTGCGTTATATAATAAGCCCGCTTGTTAGTATTGTTATTATTGTGGTATTTTAATGTGCATTTTCCCTGAGCACTAGTGAGACCAACCTTTTTTAAAAAAATACGTTTATTGGCCATTTGAGTTTTCTGTGAAGTATTTTGTTCTAATCTTTCGCCTATTTTTCTATTGCATTACTTGCATCTCTCTTACTTCTTCGTATTTTCCAGGTCCTGCTACATGTCAGTTCTATATTTTATATATTGTTTCCCCTAGTTTTTAATCTTGTCGTTTCACTTTTCTTAGTGGTGTCTCTAGATGAACAGACGTTCCTATTATAAAATTTTTGTGTATATGTGTGTATATATACATACTTGTATAAATTACATAAATCTTTTCTTTTTATCATTTGTGTGGTGATAGTTTTCTCCCTTGTCTTTCTTCTAATCTTGCAAAAGAAATACTTTCAAATTGAGAATATTTGCCATAGTTTTTGAAGATACTCTTAATAAGAATGAGGAACTTCCCTTCAATTTCCACATTGCTAAGAGTCTTTATTACCAAATGCTGGATTTTGTCAAATGCCTGTTCTGCAACTAATGACATTTTTGTCATTAGTTTCTTTCCTTTAACCTGTGAAGGCAAAGAATGGCAGGAGCTGTTCTTCTAAATCCACTTTGCATCCTGGAACAGATTCAACTTGGTCATGATATATTATTTTTTTATAAATAGCAGGATTTACGTGCATAAGTAAATTGTTTAGGATTTGAGTGATTATGTCCACAAGTGAATCCGATCTATCATTTTCCTGCCTTGAATTCTTCTTTCATATTTTGGTATCATATTTTTGTGCTTGTCTCATGAAACGAGAAAGGATAGTTGCTTCTTTTTCTATTCTCTAGATAGTTTTGAAAGGTAAAATTATTTGTTCTTTAAACATTTGGAAAAATTCACCAGTAAAAAAATTCGCCAGTAAAACCATCCAGAACTAGTTTTTCTTTGCGGAAAGATGTTTGCATACTAAGTTATATATAATATATGTGTATATCCCGTATGCCATGGCTAAAAGCTGGCGCAGCCAAATAAATATATACAAAAAAAAAAAAAGAAGTAATATCATTTGGGAGTATTATGACAGTATGTGTTCTGTAAGTCCCCAGATGATGGTGCTGATGCTGCTGCTGCTGCTGCTAAGTTGCTTCAGTCGTGTCCGACTCTGTGCGACCCCATAGACGGCAGCCCACCAGGCTCCCCCATCCCTGGGATTCCCCAGGCAAGAACACTGGAGTGGGTTGCCATTTCCTTCTCCAATAATGAAAGTGAAAAGTGAAAGTGAAGTCGCAGAGTTGTGTCCGACTCTTAATGACCCCATGGACTGCAGCCCACCAGGCTCCTCCGTCCATGGGATTTCCCAGGCAAGAGTACTGGAGTGGGGTGCCATTGCCTTCTCCGAGATGATGGTGTTAGAAGGACAACAAAGAAAATGAATCCAAGACTTCCCTGGTGGTCCACTGGTTAAGAATCACCTGCCAATGCAGGGGACACAGTTTCGATCCCTGGTCTGGAAAGATCCTACGTGCCACTGGGCAACTAAGCCCGGGCGCTGCAGCTACTGAAGCCCACACGCAGTGAGAAGCCCAAGCACTGCAGCTGGAGAGTAGCCCCCGCTTGCTGCAACTAGAGAAACTTCTTGCTGCGCCAGAAGCAAAGACCCAGCACAGTCAGAAATAACTAACAGTTTTTTTTAATGCAAATTCAGAATAAGCATCCACCTTGTCGGCGTGGACTCCTGCCCCACTTTGTAACTGAGGGTGTCCCAGGGTATGTAATCAACCTACTACCAAGTGGCAACTGATATCCTTGGGAGGTGGTACCATACTGGGAGGCTGAGGATTGCTGCCACTGGCATGCCAGGAAATCAGCAGTGGCACTTAGCCCATGATACACAAGGCTGGCTCTGATGAAGGCAAGTCCTTATTGATGAGGTTTTGCACAGCTTCTGTCTTGACATCATTACCGCTTTATTCCCAAGCACTGAAATGGTCAGAAAAGGAAGTTGACCAGCATTCGCAAAGTGAGTTGTCTTGCTAAACTGATTTTTCTGAGCCTTCTTCACAGTGGAGGACCCTTGGTAAGCATTTAGCTGGGCACCAAGTGGTTGCATCCTTTTGGCCCAGAGCTCCTTGCCAGCAAGCTCTCCACCATGGTCATTCCAAGCCACTGGTCATCCAGTCAAGACACTAGCCTTTGCCCAGGAATCCATGCAGGGTCTTAGTTCAGGCTAATCTCTTCTGCTGGATAGAGCAGATGCAGAGATGTGTTGCTTAATGTTCAACCCCTGTGAGGATTTTTCTGCCTCCTTGTTCTTCAAGACAACTCTGAGAGGGGCTCCGTCACAAGCACCATCTCTCAATCAGGCTCTCTCCCTCTGTCTCTCCTTCTCCCACACATGCGCGCGCGCGCACACACACACACACACACACACAC
>SJYV01024370.1:3075991-3088233 GCA_006410875.1 Neotragus pygmaeus | reverse complement strand
CACACACACACACACACACACACACACACACCCCTAAAAACACTGAGGTTTATAAATAGAAATATATACAATACTTCTGATGTTTTCCTCCTTTTCCTCCTCCCCAAACTCCACATGACTACTGTTGTTGCCTCTACATTTCCTCTTTCTGGACCTTCTATTACTTAGGTTTTGGACTCATTGGACAGATTCTGTTACTTTCTCATTTAGTCTAATTTTCTATCTCTTTGTCTTTTTTCTCCATTTTTTGGAAAATTTCCAAAACTTTTTTGAGCTCATTTCCACTAATGTGTATTCAAATTTCTAAGAGCTGTTTTTTATTTTCTTAATGTTCCTTTTCATAGCATCCCTTTCTTGTTTCATGAATGTAGCACTAACTTTATCTCTCTGAGGATATGAGTAAGTCCCCTCCCCCTGGTTTTTTTTCTCCTTGCATGTTGTCTGATTCTCTAACCTGTGTGCTTTTTTGTTTGTTTTTTGATTTTGTATCTTGCCTCTTTTATTCAGGATTAAAGTCTGGTTACTCATACCCAGCCAGAATACTCCAGAAGTGATATATCCTTCTCAGAGTATCATCTTTAGAGGTACGTGAATTCCACTTGCCCCTCATTTATGAAGTTCATTTTTTAAAAACAACTTTGTTGAGATATAATTCACATACTGATTAATTTACCCATTTAAAGTGTACAATTCAACAACCACAGAAATAATAATTACAAAATATACAGTTCAACAGTTTTAATTCTCATGTTGTCAAAATTATCAATTTTTTTCTTTTATTGCTTAAACCTTTGACATTATATCTAAGAAACCATTATCCTTCATTCAAGGTCATGAAGATTTATTCCTGTGGTTCATTGTAAGAGTTTTTATCATGTTGGCTTTTATATTTAGGTGTTTGATCCATCTGGATTATTTTTTGTATACAGTGTGAACTAGGGGTTCAGCTATATTCTTTTGCATGCAGATATCCAGTTTTCCTAGTACATTTGGTTGAAAAGACAATTAAATTGTTATAGCTCTCATGTAAATTCAATTGACCATAAATGTAAGGATTTCTTCTTTCTGGACTGTCAGTCCTACTCAATGGATCCATATGTCTGCCTGTAAACCATTACTATACCATCTTGATTATGGAAGTTTTGTAATAAGTTTTGAAGTTGGAAATTATGAGTCCTCCAACTTTGTTCTTCTTTTTGATTATTTTAATTCTTAGCGGTCTTTTGACTTCTATGTGTATTTTAGGATCAGTTTGTCAATTTCCATAAAGAATTCAGGTGGAATTTTGACCAGATTAAGTTGAATCTACAAAGCAATGTGGAGAATATTGCCATCTTAACAATATTAAGCCTTTTTATCTGTGAACACATATTTAACTTATATCTTATTTAACTTATTTGCAGAGTACATCATGAGAAACGCTGGACTGGAAGAAACACAAGCTGGAATCAANAAGACTCTGATGCTGGGAGGGATTGAGGGCAGGAGAAGGGGACGACAGAGGATGAGATGGCTGGATGGCATCACGGACTCGATGGATGTGAGTCTGAGTGAACTCCGGGAGTTGGTGATGGACGGGGAGGCCTGGCGTGCTGCCATTCATGGGGTCACAAAGAATCGGACACGACTGAGCGACTGAACTGAACTGAACTGATCTGTGAACATGGAAGGTCTTTCCATTTATGAGATTTCATTAAATATCTTTCAACAATGTTTCATGGTTTTCAATATACATCTTCTTTTGTTAAACTTCTGTGTAAGTATTTTGTTCTTTTTGATGGTATTATTGAATGGAATTTTTAATTACATTTTTTGCAATGCTCATTGCTATTTATAAAAATTTATGTTTATATATTGATCTGGTATCCTGCGAACTTGCTGACCCCATGCACTACCTCTCATAGTTTTTAATGCCTTAGTATTTTGTATATACAAGGTCATGTCATCTGCTTTACTTCTTTTCCAGCCTGGGTGCCTTTTATTTCTTTGGTGTCTGATTGCCCTAGCTAGAAACTCCAATACGATGTGAAGTAGATGTGGTGAGAACAGACATCCTTGTCTTGCTGCTGCTTTTAGTGGAGAAGGCATTCTGGTTTTAAACATTAAGGATGATAACTGTGAGTTTTTATGGATGTGCTTTACCAGGTTGAGGAAGTTCCTTTCTACTGTTATTTTGTTGAGCATTTTTATCATGAAAGGGTATTAGATTTTGTCAGAGTCTTTATCTGCATCTGTTGGGATATTCAAATGGTTTTTGCCCTAACTTTTACTACTTTGGTATATTATGTTACTTGATTTCCATATTTCACACCAACCTGGAATTCCTAGAGTAAGTCCCGCTTGGTCATGCTATATAATCCTTTTGACATGTTGCTGGATTCAGTTTGGGGGTATTTTGCTGAGGATTTTTGCTTCTATATTCATAAGGGCTTTTCGTCTAGTTTGTTTGGTCTACCCCTTCTTCTTATGATATCTTTGTCTGACTTTGGAATCAGGGTAGCACTGGTCCACACTGAATGATATGGGAAGTGTTACATTCTGTTCTACGTTATGGAAGCGTTTGTAAAGGATTTGTATAATTCTTTAAATGTTTGGTAGTGGTGGTTTGGTCTCTTAAGTCGTGTCCAAATCTTGTGACCTCATGGACTATACGCATAGCCCACCAGACTCCTCTGTCCATGCGATTTTCCAGGCAAGAATACTGGAATGGGTTGCCAGTCCCTTCTCCAGGGGATCTTCCTGACCCAGGGATCGAACCCTGGTCTCCTACATTGCAGGCAGATTCTGAGCTATGAGAAAATCCCAAATAGTTGGTAGCTTTCGCCAATATAGTCATCTGGGCCTGAGATTTTCTTTGTGGGAAGTTTTAAAACTACTAATTCAATCTCTAAATTTGTCATTCATGTTTTCTTTTTTTTATCTTGCTAGTTTGAGTACTTTCTGTCTTTCTAGAATTTTGTCCATTTTATCTAATTATCTAACTTAGATGCCATGTAGCTGTTCATAGAATTCCCTTCTAATCCTTTCTCCCTTCCCCACCTCTGTAAAGTTGGAGTGATGTCCCTTTTTCATTCCTGATTTTAGCAATTTGAGTGTTCTCTGTTTTTCATTTTNCTAATTATCTAACTTAGATGCCATGTAGCTGTTCATAGAATTCCCTTCTAATCCTTTCTCCCTTCCCCACCTCTGTAAAGTTGGAGTGATGTCCCTTTTTCATTCCTGATTTTAGCAATTTGAGTGTTCTCTGTTTTTCATTTTATAGTTTGGCTAAAGGTTTATCAATTCCATTGATCTTTAATTTTTTTTTAATCTATCAGTTTATTGTATTTATTTACTTAATTATTTTCATTTTTGCTGCACTGGGTCTTCTCTGTGGTGCCTGGGCTTACTTGCCCCAAAGTGTGTGGGATCTTAGTTCCCCGGCCAGGGACCGAACCTGCATCCTCTGCATTGGAAGGCAGATTTTTAACCACTGGACCACAGAGGAAGTCTCCCTGTTGATCTTTCTATTTAAGTGAATCAATGTACTCTGCTCTCGGTCCCTGTTGCGTGAGGGCTTTCTCTAGTTGCGGCAAGCAGGGAATACGCTTTGTTACAGCGCTCGGGCTCCTCACCGCACTGGCTTCTCATGTGGCAGGGCATGGGCTCCAGCAATTGTGTCGCAGGGCCTTCAGTTGCTCCACAGTGCGTGGAGTCCTCCTAGGCCAGAGATTGAACCATGCCCCCTGCATTGGCAGGGGGACCCCTGTCCACTAGACCACCAGGGAAGTCCCCACTGTTGATCTAAGGAACCAAACTTTGGCTCCGTTGATTTCCTATCTTGTTTTTTCTATCCTCTGTTTCATTTATTTCCACTCTGGCCTTTGTTGTTCCCCTGCTTCTGCTTGTTTTGGGTTTCTTTTTCTCTCTCCTCTTTCTAATTTCTTAAGTTGTAAGGCTAAGTTGCTGATTTGAGATCTCTCTTTTAAAAAAAAATACAGATGTTTCTTTTGTGACGTTCATTGTGACCCCTCTAAGCAAATTATTGTCTGGTTTCACTGCTGAAGAGTTACTGATCTGCTTGTAACTAACAATCTCTGGGGAGACACTCTGTAAGGTTTTATGGTGAAGTAATCAGCTGTCCGTATTTTTAAGGTACCAGCTATCAGTTAAAAGTTTCCATCTGCTTTGATGTCTAGTATTGTAAATCATATGGAACCTCATCTTGGGAGTAAATTTTTTTTTCTAGCACCAATCATTCGAGTACACCTTCTTAATTAGGTTCGATGGCTCAAGTGATGAAGAATCTGCCTGCAATGCAAGAGACACAGGAAGCTGCTCTGGAGGAGGAAATGGCAAACCTCTCCAGTATTCTTGCCTAGAAAATTCCATGGACAGAGGAGCCTGGCGTTGCAGAGTGAACATACATGCACACATTCAGCTCTGAGATAGAATATAGCCTGAGCATTCTTTTTTTTTAAATATTTATTTATTTACTTGGCTATGCTGGGTTTTAGTTGTGGCAAGCAGGGTCTTTAGTTGTGGCATGCGAGATCTAATAGTTCCCTGAACGAGAATGAAACCAAGGGTCCCTGCATTGGGAGTGTGACGTCTTAGCCACTGGACCACCAGGGAAAAGCATCTGTGCTTTTTGGTGAGCATTTGTGAGTAACTTGACAAAAGTTGCCCTTCCCGCTACTCCTCGCTAAATGCCAAGGGGAGAAGAAATTTTGCACAGAGACCGAGACTCCCCTTCCAGGGTATTATGGAATCAAGACCCTCAGGCACACATTTCTCCCCTCTGGAGGTACCACGTCAGCTCCCTTGAGTCAGGCCTGTCTGAAGTTCTCCATCAGGACTTCCCATTGTCCCTAGGAAGCCACTTACTCTGAAGGAAGAGAAACCTGAGCCCAAACACAGGCTAGACTACCGTGGTGGCGGTGTGCCCAGGAACAGTGTCACATGGGCAAGGCTGGCCATGCCCCCTCATGAGTCATCCGAGCCCTGGGGGAGAGTCTAAGGAGCTAAGGAGTGCTCAGATGCGAAATAAAGAGCCTGCGCCTGGAGGAACCCGGCAGGGAGTAGACGCTGCAGCAATGGAAATGGGGTCCTGACCCCCATCAGAGTCTCTGGTCCTTTCCCCAATATGCTGGATGACTTTGAGTGTTCAAGGAAAGTGGCATTATATGTGCACTGAACTGGTGAAGTGGGTCATTCCAGTTGCTCTGTCTGGGTTTTTGAGGTTTTTTGGGGGGGGGGTTATTTATCTTTGACTGTACTGGGTCTTCGTTGCTGCGTGCAGGCTTTCTCTAGTTGTGATGAACAGACTCTCGAGTTGCAGAGCACAAGCTTCTCTTTACGGCGGCTTCTCATGTGGTGCACAGGATCTAGGTGTGTGGGCTTCAGTCGTTGCAGCACGTGGATTCAGTAGTTGGGGACTTGCCCTCAGTACCTGTGGGCTTACTTGAGCTACGTGGGATCTTAGTTTCCGGACCAGGGATCAAATCCGTGTCCCCTGCATGGGCAGGCAGATTCTTAACCCCTGGACCACCAGGTAAGTTCCTGAGTTTTTATTTTTAATGTGGCTACTTTCATTGATTTATGTTACGTGGTGTATGTTGAAAAAGATTCACTTCTTAAATAAATAGAATTCTGAAAGAAATTCTGCTCCTTGTGTTTTATGCTTGTTCATAACCAAGCAGATAGGACTGCCTGGTTTAGATCTTCATATTTAAGCAACCCTTAACCTTAAGCAACCCTTTAACTTTTTTAAAGTCAAGATTGTTTGATGACTAAGGAACACAAGTTTCCGGCAATAAAATAAGCCAGAGGCTCTGCAAAACACTTACAAAGCTAACAAAAATATGAACATCTCTCTTTGAAATAAATGAATGCATCTGAAGAATTCAAGGGGAATTCCTCTGATGCCATGAACAAACCAGCACAGAAGTTCGTAGGAGGAAGGATGTGAGCTTTGAATCTGCTGCGTAAGGACCCATGGCACCTGGTACTAGGCATGGCGTCTGTGTGGGGTGCAGAGTCCCCTTTCCCAGGACTCAGCAAAGGTAAGCCTTTGAGTGAGGAGGATACACCCCCAGAAGAGACAGATGGCAGCAAAGGTGGGTTCCATGTTACCTTTATACTGAAGCTTTTTTTTTAAAGAAAGAAAAACCTTCATTGACACTCTGTGGCCACTAGCTTCTTTTTGAGGGCTCCTGGCCCAACTCTCACTCTTTGCACAGGCCAGAAAACCATCAGCTGAAATTGTAAAGTGGGCCAAATCTATAGTGCTCCCTACATCTGGCAGAAGCAAATGTAATGTTCTCTCAGCCTAGGCCTGGAAGGAATCTGGCAGAGAAATTTTAACAAAGATAAGCCAACAACCCCAAATCACAAAGTACACAAGGAAATAAGCCATCACCAGCAAGATTGGGCAAAATAAATAAACCAGTCCTACAAAAACACCAGGTATAAGAATCAGACAGGAGCCAGGCAAAATGCAGCACATCCAATTGAATGTGAATTTCAAATAAGTCATGAATACAATTTAAGTATATTCCCTGCACCTCATGTGAAGAGTTGACTCATTGGAAAAGACTGTGATGCTGGGAGGGATTGGGGGCAGGAGGAGAAGGGAACGACTGAGGATGAGATGGCTGGATGGCATCATGGATGCGATGGACGTGAGTCTGAGTGAGCTCCAAGAGATGGTAATGAACAGGGAGGCCTGGTGTGCTGTGATTCATGGGGTCGCAAGGAGTCGGACACGACTGAGCGACTGAACTGAACTGAACTGAACTGAAAAATGTCATTTACCTGAAATTCAAATTTAACTTGGTGGTCTGTAATTTTAATTGTTAAATTCAGCGGCCTCAGATGTAGACTATAAAATTTAAAAAAAAGTCTAATATATTTAAGAAATAAGAGAAGGAAAATTGGAAAGAGGCATGATGTGTGGAGAACATCAGAAGTGACCAAGTAGATATGGAAAAGGAACAAGTGAACTTTCTAGAAAGGAAAAAACGAGAATCAAAAATAAACACTAGATGGGACAATTGGGAATAAGTGCAAGGGTGCTGCAGCATACTTTGATGTGCACAGAAAAAGTTGGATTAATGGGTCCACAGAGGGGTGGATTTTTGATAAAGCAAGGACAGTTAAATCTGTAGAATATAGGCGGAGGGTATATGGGAGTTTAGTGTAAAATTCTTTTAACATCTGTTCTTTAGAAATTATCATAATAAAATATTAGGTAAAAACAGAAAATTTAGGCAGCTTAACAGACAAAGTTGGAACACTGAACTAGAAGACGACTCTGGAGAAATTTCAAAGAACACAGCCCAGAAACAAAAGAGATAGAGACTATGAAAGCCTGGTTAAGATTTATGCTGGAAGTAAGAAATAGCCAGCCATCCCAGCAGAGTTCCAAAAGGAGGTAACGGAAAGTGGGAGAGGGAATATTCATGGTAACCATGGCTGAGAACTTTCCATAACTGGTGAAGGACAGTAATCACATAGGCAGGAATCCCAATAACTTCCAAGAAGGATAAATAAAAAGAAATATACTTTCTGCTAAAGGAATTTCCAAAGGATGTGCTCCACAAAGAACAAAGATAATCCTAGAAAGATATGAGATGTGGGTAATTCTTTCTCATGTATGTTGTTTTTATTGATCAGTTGCTAAGTCATGTTCAACACTTTGCAACCCCATGGACTACAGCACACCAGGCTTCTGTCCTTCACTATCTCCCTGAGTTTGCTAAAACTCATGTGCATTGAATCAGTGATGCCATCCAACCATCTCATCCTCTGTCTCCTCCTTCTCCTCCTGCCTTAAGTCTTCCTCAGAATCAGGGTCTTTGCCAATGAGTTGGCTCTTCGCATCAGGTGGCCAAAGGATTGGAGCTTCAGCTTCGGCATCAGTCTTTCCAATGAATATTCAGGGTTGATTTCCTTTAGGATTGACTGGTTTGATCTCTTTACTGTCCAAGAAACTCTCAAGAGTCTTCTCCAGCACCACAATTCAAAAGCATCAATTCTTCAGCGCTCAGCCTTCCTTATGGTCCAACTCTTACATCCGTACATGACTACTGGAAAAATTATAGCTTTGACTATATGGACCTTTGTCGGCAATGTGATGACTCTGCTTTTTAATAAATACACTGTCTAGGATTGCATAGTTTTACTGAAATATAGTTGACTTACAATGTCGTGGTAACTTCTACTGAACAACAAAGCAATTCAGTTATGTATGTGCATATATACATTCTTTTCATATGCTTTTCCAATATGGGTTATCACAGGATATTGAATATAGCTCCCTGTGCTATACAGAAGGACCTTGTTGTTTATCCACCTATATATACTAGTTTGGGCTTTCCTTGTTGCTCAGTCAGTAAAGAATTTGCCTGCAGTGCAGGAGACCCGGGTTCAGTCCCTGGGTTGGGAAGATCCCCTGGAGAAGGAAATGGCAACCCTCTCCAGTATCCTTGCCTGGAAAATCTCATGGACAGAGGAACCTGGTGGATTGCAGTTCATGGGGTCGCAAAGAGCCAGGCACGACTGAGCGACTGACACACACAAACACACATATACTAGTTTGCATCTGCTAATCCCAAACTCCCAGGCCCTCCCCCAGCCCCCTCCCCTCTGGCAACTGCAAGTATGTTCTCTATTTCTGTGAATTTGTTTCTGTTTCATAGGTAAGTCATATGTCATATTTTAGATTCATATTGTTAGTGGTGTCATATGGTATTTGTCTTTCTCTGTCTGACTTACTTCACTTAGTATAATAATTTCTAGGTCCCTCCATGCTGCTACAAATGGCATCATTTCATTCTTTTTTATGTCTGGTACTATTCCATTGTACATATGGACCACATCTTCTTTATTCATTCATCTGGACGTTTGGGTTGTTTCTATGTCTTGGCTATTGCAAATACTTCTCCTATAAGCATTGAGATGCAAATATCTTTTTGAATTAACTTTTTTTCCTTTGGATATACACCCAGGAGTGGACCTGTTGAGTCTATGGTAGTTCTACTTTTAGTTTTTTGATCCTGTTCTCCATAGTGGCTGCACCAATTTACATTTCCACCAACAGTGTAGGAAGATTCCCTTTTCTCCAGATGAGGGTAATTCTAAACAAACCCTGGTTGTTGTGCATGCTAAATCTCTTCAGTTGCGTCTGACTCTTTGAGACCCTGTGGACTGTAGCCCAGCAGGCTCCTCTGTCCATGGGATTCTCCAGGCAAGAGTACTGGGTGGGTTGCCACGCCTTCCTTCAGGGGATCTTCCTGACCCAGGGAATCTCTTATGTCTCCTGCATTGGTAAGTGGGCTCTTTACCACCAGCACCACTTAATACAGTTATTAGTATTAGGTGTATTAGTGTATTAGTAATAGCCCAATAATACTATTATTACAGTATTATTTGTGGGGTTTTAAAAATTGAGATAGAACAAACTGGTCAGAACACACTATCAGTGTAAACCTGGAAGGGATTATTGATCTTAAAAGATTATTTGAAATTAATGATATCAGTTTTCTTTAGATTTTCAAAAGTGAGGTAGGCAAGTTAAAATTCCAAGGGTAGCTAGTATAAGAAAAAAAATTAATTCACATCTTTAAACCAATAAAGATCAAAAAGTTTAAAGATTTTTTCTTTAAACTTGATTCATTCTTGCATATAAATAAATCCAAATATATTAGTTCAGCTCAGTCGCTCGGTCGTGTCCGACTCTTTGCAACCCCATGAATCGCAGCACGCCAGGCCTCCCTGTCCATCACCATCTCCTGGAGTTCACTCAGACTCACGTCCATTGAGTCCGTGATGCCATCCAGCCATCTCATCCTCTGTCGTCCCCTTCTCCTTCTGCCCCCAATCCCTCCCAGCATCAGAGTCTTTTCCAATGAGTCAACTCTTTGCATGAGGTGGCCAAAGTACTGGAGTTTCAGCTTTAGCATCATTCCTTCCAAAGAAATCCCAGGATTGATCTCCTTCAGAATGGACTGGTTGTATCTCCTTGCAGTCCAAGGGACTCTCAAGAGTCTTCTCTAGATTGAATAATACANCTGGAGTTTCAGCTTTAGCATCATTCCTTCCAAAGAAATCCCAGGATTGATCTCCTTCAGAATGGACTGGTTGTATCTCCTTGCAGTCCAAGGGACTCTCAAGAGTCTTCTCTAGATTGAATAATACAGGTGGTAATTATAGATTTCCAGACTGGCTGTATCTCTTCTGCCTGATTCATCATTCAGATAAGTCACTCCTGCCCCCATAAGAGAGAGTAAGAGGGGATGAGAGAGGGGTTTGCTGTCTCAGAAGCCCCTCTGCAGTAGAAACCAGAAGCCATAAAACCCACAACTTTCATTACTCTTGGGTTCTAGACACAGTCCTTTCTGACTTCATGTTATTTCATAACATTCAGTAAGATGTGAATTCAAAAATAAAGAGTAAGATTTAACCACACATAAAATTTTCTTAGAAAAATATCAATATGGGAAAAATGAAGCTTTTACCCAAAATAATAGTAAGACTATGAAGTTGTATGGCTCTATTCCCGCCCTCTATTTCTTTCCACTTTACTTAATAAACTCATTCTTCATTTTACTGAACTTATTCATTTTTACTTAATAGATTCAATTTTTACAATTTCCAAGATAGTTTCATTTATAAGCAATCAAAAATATTTTCAACCATTAGTCAAAAATATTGTAATACTTTGTGTTTTGTGATAATAAGACCTGAATACAAAAATGTCTTCTGACTTATATGTTTTGGAAAAGACCAAAGTATACATCTGGTTGATGCTCCAATATCCTCCACCTTGTCCACCCCAGTAGTAGTGTGGTTGGGGGAACTGAGCTCAGCTTAAGGGACACAGGGTCCAATCAGTGTAAAGGTGTTCTCACCTTGCTCCATGCTCCATTCAAGAAGAGACGTCTTAAACCCTAAATAACAAAATGGAAAGACAACCTACAGACTAGGAAAAAATATTTGTAGATCATGTGACTGACAAGGGCTTCATTTCCTAAATATACAAATGGCGCATAAAACTCAGTAGTAAAAAAACAGCCCAATCAAAAAATGGGCAGAAAACTTTAATAGACCTTTTTCCAAAGAAGACATACAGATGATCAAAAGGCACATGAAAACATGCTCGACATCTCTAATATTAGAGAAATGTTATTCAGAGTTACAATGAAGTGTCACCTCACCCTAGTCAGAATGACCATCAGCAAAAGTCTACAAATAATAAATGCTGGAGAGAGTGTGGAGAAAAGGGAACTCTCCTGCACTGTTGTTGGGAATGCAAATTGGTGCAGCCACTATGGAGAACAGCATGAAGGTTCCTCAAAAAAAACAAAGATAGAGCTACCATATGATCCAGTGATCCCACTCCTGGGCGTATATCCAGACAAAACTCTTAATTCAAAAAGATACCTCAATGTTATTAGCAGCACTATTCACAATAGCGAAGACGTGAAAGGAACCTAGGTATGCATTAGCATATGAATGGATAAAGAAGATGTAGTACCCACAATAGAATACAACTCAGCCGTAAGAAGGAATAATGCCATTTGCAGCAACATGGATGGACTTAGAATATATCATCCTAAGTGATTCAGAGTCACTTAGACAGAGAAAGACAAATATCATATGAAATCACTCCTGTGTGGAATCTAAAAAAGAAACTTTTACAAATGAACTTGTTTGCAAAAGAGAAACAGTTTCACAGACAGAGAATAAACTTTTGGTTACCAAAGGGGAAAGGGGAGAATAAAACGAAAAGAAAAAAAGAGGGGGCATCTTATTCCATGTGAGCTGATGAGCCACGAGGAGAATCTGGACTGAAGATGTGTGGGAAGCTTCTTCCTTGAGCTTCAGGGAGAAACCGTGGGAGCCAGACCCATTCCCTTCCTGTGCGTGTGACCAGGAAGCGTTTTCACCAGGAATTGCTCTGCCTGAAACACCTCCAAGGGCCCCTCTGCCTCTGGACTTCATCACCTAACCCAATTAAGGTCTTCATTACTTAACTCAGTTGGAGTCCAGTTTTCGGTTCAGTTCAGTTCAGTTCAGTCGCTCAGTCGTGTCCGACTCTTTGCACCCCCGTGAATCGCAGCACACCAGGCCTCCCTGTCAATCACCAACTCCCGGAGTTCACCCAGATTCATGTCCATCGAGTCAGTGATGCCATCCAGCCATCTCATCCTCGGTCGTCCCCTTTTCCTCCTGCCCCCCAATCCCTCCCAGCATCACTC
>SJYV01024370.1:3060068-3072776 GCA_006410875.1 Neotragus pygmaeus | reverse complement strand
AGTAGGCGTCTTTTAATTTCATGGCTGCAGTCACCATCTGCAGTGATTTTGGAGCCCCCAAAAATAAAGTCTGACACTGTTTCCACTGTTTCCCCATCTATTTCCCATGAAGTGATGGGACCAGATGCCATGATCTTTGTTTTCTGAATGTTGAGCTTTAAGCCAACTTTTTCACTCTCCTCTTTCACTTTCATTGCCAGAACCTAATTCTAATGAATACATCATGTGCTGCCGTTAAGAACAGATGCTCTGGGACCAGACAGACCTGAAGCTGAGAACCTGCTTTGGTAGCTAAGTGACCTAGGGGGCACAGAGAAGGCGATGGCACCCCACTCCAGTATTTCTGTCTGGAAAATCCCATGGACGGAGGAGCCTGGTGGGCTGCAGTCCATGGGGTCACTAAGAGTCGGACACTACTGAGCGACTTTTTCACTTTCACGCATTGGAGAAGGAAATGGCAACCCACTCCAGTGTTCTTGCCTGGAGAATCCCAGGGACGGCTAAGCCTGGTGGGCTGCCATCTATGGGGTCGTACAGAGTTGGACACGACTGAAGCGACTTAGCAACAGCAGCAGCAGACCTAGGGGGCAAGCTAGTTAAAAGTTTCTAAGTCTCAGTTCTTCGTCTTTAAAATGGGGCTAATGAACAATACCTACATCCAGCGTTGTTGTGAAGATTCCACATGCTCAGTAGGATGCCTGGCACAGATTAACCATTCAGCACATGTCAGTAGTATAGTCTATTAATTTCAAATATACAGGCTAGCTGAATCAAGCCATAAGTATTACAGAAAAAAACAAAAAATTGGTGGTCTACAACCTAAGCTAAGACCTTGGCATTTCCTGTTAATTTT
The DNA here is from genome assembly GCA_006410875.1 of Neotragus pygmaeus. Taxonomy (NCBI): domain Eukaryota; kingdom Metazoa; phylum Chordata; class Mammalia; order Artiodactyla; family Bovidae; genus Neotragus; species Neotragus pygmaeus. Next base: position 3,071,923 of record SJYV01024370.1, on the reverse strand, counting down.
TCTTTGTACCTTTTGTCATCTGGCTCTCCTATTCCTCAAACTTCTTTCACATTCTTTTTCAACTTATACCTCTTCTCAAGAACTCTACCTTGTTGGCATATGATATTATCTTCCACTTCATGGAAAAAATTAAAATTACTCAGAGTGAAACCCCCAGGTGTCCTGCTTCTGTACCAAGGAAATTGTTTCCACGGGGTTTCTTCTCCCTTCAGAAGCTGGTCATTCCTCCTGTGGTTTGGAGACAATTCCTCTCGTCAACTCAGAGATGTTCACACTCATCACACATCACAAATCTCAGCCATCTTACGAAATTGAGACAAAACCAAACACTGTCCCTCTTTGACACTTAGTGCTCTTTTCTTCTGCACCTCAAGGTCAAGCTGTTTATTAAGGGCATGGTCTACTTCCGTTATATTCACTGCATTGCCTGCTATTTGCTGAACGTTTACTATGTGCAGGGTGATTTACACACATTTCTCTCCAATTTTCAAATCAGTTACACAAAGTGGGGCCATCTGTCCTCATCCCCACCCCTTTTTACTGTAAGAGGTGCCTGGGGTTCAAAGAGATTTCAGTATCTTGTTTCAGCTCAAAAAGCTAAAATCAGGATTGGAGCCCAGGTCACTCTGAATACAAGTCATGTTATTTGCATTCTCTTCTTGGTTCCCAAACTTGGCAAGGGCATCAGCGTCATCCATACAGGTCCCACCCCAAGTCTGCCAAGCCATCATCTCTAGATGCAGAGCCCAGGAATCTGGAATACCAGTCTCCTCTTGAATTTCCTCCCTTCCTTTCTGAGCTCTCCTTGCCCGTCGCTGTCCTCCCTGTGATGGATCCACCTCTGACCACATCCTAAATGTTGACACACTCACCATGGTTGCTAACCTCATCCTCTTCTCATGGCANATACCAGTCTCCTCTTGAATTTCCTCCCTTCCTTTCTGAGCTCTCCTTGCCCGTCGCTGTCCTCCCTGTGATGGATCCACCTCTGACCACATCCTAAATGTTGACACACTCACCATGGTTGCTAACCTCATCCTCTTCTCATGGCAGACGCCAGGCTTGAGTGAGCTCATTGCCATCAGTGGATCTAATTGCTGTTTATGTGTTAATGCCTCCCAAACTGGTATTTCTAGCCTCACTCAGCCTCGCTCTTGGCTGGTGGCTCTGTAAGTCTATATGTGAGAAGTTGCCAGTTGATTCTAACTTAGGTCCCTTAAATCTCAACAGGCCCACGATGGAATTCATGATGTTTCTCAAACAACCTGCTCCCAGGTCTGGCTTCAGAAGTGCCTTAGTCAGCTCGGGCTGCCTGCCATAACAAAATACCTCCGATTGGGTGGCTTGGCCTATAGAAATGTGTTTTCTTGCAGTTCTGGAGGCTGGAAGTCTGAGTTCAGGGTGCTGCCACGGTTGGTCCTCTCCCTGGCTGTCTGTGTGCTCACTCGATCTTTCCTCGGTGTGTGCCTGCGTTCCTCTTCTTATAAGGCCACCAATCTTCTTAGATTAGGGCCCCACCCTTATGACCTCATTTAACCTTAGCCCTCCCCTAAAGGCGCTGTCTCCAAATAGAACCACATCGGAGGGCAGAGAGCATCAATATAGGAATTCTGGGGGGACACAGACATCCAGTCCATATCAACAGGTCCTTCACCAGGCAGTCACTCAGGGGCCCAAGCTCAGAAGGATCTTGCACTTAGCATTTAATGTTCTGCATTAGCTGTTTTGAAATTCTTAATTACTTTATGTCTTCAAATTTGTGTTCCATAGGTGAAGTCCTACAAGACAACGGAGCTCGTGGGTTGGTGCTCACTCACCATCCTGCGTCACACCACCTCCCTGCGTTCCCGGGACAGTTCTCAACCTCCCACTCCTGGCCACTCACACCGAGGCCCTCTGCTGTCCATCTCCGGTGACTCTGCACCCCTGTCCCCAGTGGGGAGATCCTGGGCACGAGTGAAGGGGGATGGGCATGCTCCCTGTGTGTATCAGGGCACAGCAGTGGCCATCCCAGCACCAGGCTGGCAGCACCTGCACAAATTCAGGGAGCGACTTGGCAGCCATGTGAGCCTCTTGCCCACCCCTGTCCAGGTACCTAGCGTGTCTGGTACAGAAGTAACCGGATTCTAGTTACGCAGGCGGTTGACCCGTGGCTGGGTTGGGTCTGAGGCCTCAGGTGAAGGGGAGCTGCCTGGCTTGAGTTCCAGGGGTGCTGGCCGCTGGTTGGCAGGAGTGTAACCTGGCCGCTCTTTGCCTTGTCATCTGTACAGTCTGACTCCCTCTGTGTGTATCCCTGTGCCCAAGAGACTGTGACAGTAAGCAGGAGATAAAGACCACAAGTTAAGAGAGACACCGTGGAAGAAAGGGAAGAGTTCTCCCTGCATGTTGAACTAGGGACCTGCCTTTTCATTTTTCAGCGAGCCCTGTAAATTATGTACCAAGCCTGCCTGCTCTGACTTTATCCTTAATGTCAGTTAGTGATTCCACCACTCTGATCATCCAAGCCAGAATTCTGGGGATCATCACCGACTTCTCCCCTTTTCCTGTCCCCCTAGATATTTCTAGTGTCCTCATTTCCAAATGCTACTGACTTAGTTCAGATAAGTAAAAGAAATTTGGAATGATCCTGGTTTCGATTAAGCCACCTGTAATACTTATCCCCCATCAGAAGAAGGAAGGACTTCCCTGCCTGTCCAGCGGTTAAAACTCCACACTTTCAATGCAAGGGGCAAGGGTTCGATTCCTGGTCAGAGAACTAAGATCTCATGTGCCAGTGGCACAGCCAAAGGTGGTGGTGGGGAAATAGATAAAAGATAGGGAAGAAAGAGGAAAAGAAACAACAGCTCATGCTTAGTTCATCATTTCTGTTGCCCGTGTTTGTGGGAATGACATCAGTTGGGAAATAGTAAGAGGCAAGATCTGGTCTTCCCTGGTGGCTCAGTGGTAAAGAATTTGCCTGCCAGTGAAGGAGACACGGGTTCAATCCTGAGTCTGGGAAAATCCCACATTCTGTGAAGCAACTAAGCCCATGTGCCACAACTATTGAGCCTGTGCTCTGGAGCCCAGGAACTGCCACTACTGACGTCCATGCGGCCTAGAGCCCCTGTGCCATAGCAAGAGAAGACCTCGAAATGAGAAGCCCGGACACCACAGCTAAAGAGTAGCCCCCACTCACTGCAATTAGAGAAAGCCCTCGTGCAGCAACGAAGACCCAGCACAGCCAAAACAAATAAATAAAATTATTTTAAAACATTTTTTAAAGGAGGTATGGTCTGAAAACACTTACCTCCCTTAGGCTTTTATGCCCACACCAGCCCATTATGAACCTTTGATTTCTTTTTTGTTTCTATTTTAACATGGCCTGCTGGTTACTTCTATCCTGATAAATCAGGAAAGGCCCCTGCCACCCTCTTCTAAATTTCTGCACATCTTCAGTTTGTTGTATCTTACAACAAAGCAAGCACGTGACACGTATTCCGCAGACAGATCCATGGGCATCTCTGTGGGTAAAAGAAAAGGAGAGAAACAACCAAGTAGGCAAGGGCTTAGCTCCCCTCATGGTTTGTTAGCACAAAATTACCTTCGATGTGGTTTTTCAGTGGAGGAATCATCCAGGGGTCAGTTCCGGCAGTGACTTGTATATCAGAGTTCAATGGCAGATCAAAAACTGCCGTGGGTACCTTGTGCAGAAAAGGAATTTAATCCAAGGAATTAGGTGCTTGCAAAATTGTGTGAGGGGTGAGAAAGGCAGGCTTTAGGTAGGACCTTTAGGACTGATTCTCAGGATGACTCTGTAGAAGTGTTCCTGCATACTTTCTGGTGTTCACCTATCAGCTGTGTTTGTTTGTTTGTTTTTGCTTAAGAGGCTTTATTGGAAGTGAACCTGCTTTCTTCCCAAAGCAGGCCCTGTTCATATAACCTAGAAACTCACAAAACGGTGCAGTCCAAGAGGTTCAAATCTCTGTGTTCACTTCAAGGACACCTGTGAACCTGCCCAGGCCATCAAGGGTGTGTGTGTATCCAAACAGCCCTGCTCAGGACAGACACTGTTGGCATGTGGGACGGGTTGATTCTTTTTTGCAGGACCTTCTTGTGCCTTGCGGGAGGGTTCACAGCATCCCTGACTTCTGCGCACTGGATGTATGAGAGCGCATTCTCAGTCATGGCGATCAAAAAGATCTCCAGGGGATTTCCCCAGTGGTCCAGTGGCGAAGAGTCTACCTTGTGGTGGTGGGGACACCACTTCCATCGCTGGTCAGGGAAGTAGGATCCCACATGCTTTGGGACAATTAAACCTGTGTGCAGCAACTCCTAAGCCTGTACACCATGTCGAGAAAATCCCTGCACCACAGCGAAAGACTGCAAATGATGTAATGAAGGTCCTGTCTGCTGCGACTAAGACCCCACACAGCCAAATAAATAAATAAAATAGAATACTTTTTAAAAGTCTCCACGGTGTTAAATGCCCCCCTGGGTACAGAACGGTCCCTTGGTCAACAGCCACCGCGCTAGCCTAGGGCAGTCTAACCTCACAGTCCAGGCTGCAGGAACCTGTTGCTGTGCTGTGCTTGGTCGCTCTGTCGTATGTGACTCTTTGCAACCCCATGGACTGTAGCCCACCTGGTTCCTCTATGGGAATTCTCCAGGCAAGAATACTGGAGTGTGTTGCCATGCCTCTTCTCCAGGAGATCTTCCCAACCCAGGGATCAAACCCAGGTCCCCCGCATTGCAGGCAGATTCTTTTCCATCTGAGCCACGAGGAAAACCCAAGAATACTGGAATACATAGGCTATCCCTTCTCCAGGGGATCTTCCCAACTCGGGAATCAAATCAGGGTCTCCTGCCTGGCAGGCAGATTCTTTACCATCTGGGCTACCAGGGAAGGCCCTGGAAGCTTTGGCCATGTTGTTACTTCCTGGACAAACTGCCTGGGCTGTGATATGTGGATCAGCAGGATCGCTGCCATCCAGACCAGCCAACGTCCTGGCCCCACTTCCCACTTACTCAGCTTCACATACATTTCTCGTGTGAAGCCATCTCATGGGTGAAACTCAAAGAATTTCGAGACCATAAGCTGCCAGGGAGCCTGGGGACAGGCATGCTCAGCCTTCCTGTTTTTGCAGTAAGAGTAGGCACCCTACTCGAAGAAGCTGAAATAAGCCTGGAGAGACTCTATCCACCATCTTCACCACAACATGCAAACTTTTCGTTCTTCCAAGCAAGCCAGTAGAGATGCGGATGTTAATCTGTTGAAGTGTTTTATGGTTATGTCCATCATCAGGAAGATAAATTCTTGCACGAGATGTTTTATCACTTATTGTCATCGTCATCAGTCACGTAAACATAAACAGTACTAGACTGCAATTTCACTGTATGTGTATGAATGTACGTCTTGCTCTCCAAGAAGCTGCAAGTTCTTTTTTTTTTTGGCAGGATCTTAGTTCCCCGATCAGGGATCAAACCTATCCTCCCTGCAATGGAAGGGAGTCTTGACCACCAGATGGCCAGGGAAGTCTCTACAAGTTCTTTCAGAGTAGGACTGGGTGCTTCCCAAATGTGAGAGCATAGTTATGGGCCCATAATTCTTATGTGCCCATAAGGATTAGTACAGATTTTTTTTAAGTACGTTATCAGAAATCGATTCAAGAGTGCTTCTAACCACTACTGTTCAACCAGAATCTAAGAGGCCTTTGCTATCTCTCAGGATCATTTCATAATCTCCTAATGTTGAAACAGTAAGGAACCTTTAGCACACCTATTGTTGGCATTGAATCTGAATTGAGAAATACCTTAAGAGTGTAAGAGTATTTTTAAAATTTTTCATCTTAAATACATGCTGTTATTACTCCATTTCTACCCACGATGGAGTAACAGGAACCAGAGCTAGCCTCTGCCTGAAACAACAGCAACACACACGGAGAGAAAGTATGGCACTCTGTTTTTCAGGCCACTGGACATCGGGCGGTGGACAGTGATCCCTGAGAAAGGAAACACGTGAGCTGGACACTCTGTCGCCTTGGGCACTGAGCGAGTCCCAGGCCGGCACTGAGAGGAGGAACCTGGGAGAGAGAGAGCCCACGAGAGTCAGGGAGATGCGGGAGCCCTGCCCCCGGCGGGGGTACAGCCCTCAGGCCGGGGACCCCCCGAGGGAGGAGAGAGCTACACACAGAGCACGCAGCGGGCCGTCCTGAGTCTCAGCTGAGTCCCGAGCAGCTGTATTTGGGAGGAAATGATGTGCGGCCTGGAAAGCACCATCCAAGAGCGCGAGAGGTGACAGGGCCGAGCTCACCCAGGCCCCGCCCAGGGCTGTTGGCACCAGCCACGGCANCTGGGCCTGTGGGCACACGCAAGGCCAGATGCTCTGTTGGCTTCACAGATGTTCTGAAGGGAGCCACCGCAAGCCTCACGGGACTCCACAAAAGCAACTTGACCAGTGCAACCAGGTTCCAACAGGTGTGGCCCCTCCTCACACCCAGAGAACGCTGACATTCCCAGATAAGGACACATTTGAAACTCCCATGCACGGCGCACGGTGACTGTGGCCACATACCTTTCAGTCCATGAACTGCCACCCCTGTGGGTTCCCTCCAGCCTTGTTGGGCGACCATCTGCAAGTCCCTTTGAGGACCCTGAACTGCCCCCAAGGACATTCATTTCAGTACTCAGCTGGCACTTTAAAGCACACAGTCTTTCCTAACATGGGATCATGGGACCAAATGGCCCCAGGTATATTTAGTTAGTGGAAAATAACTTATGACACAGACACCAGATGGTAAATGACTGGACTTGGACAGAGGCAGTCCCAGTTTGAAAAACTTTCATTGATTCTATTTCTTTTTCTGGATGGATATGTGGAACCTTGAACTGCCATCACTTCTACGTTCAAACCTCCAGGCACTTGCAGGATCCACTCTGCTCATTGCTTTTGGAAGCTGCTAGAAATGTTTGTTTGTTTTTTCAATTCCACTCAAAGTCCTCTCTGCTCTCACAGGCTCTCCTTCTAGCTGGGTTTGGTAGTGAGGGTGTTCAGCTCATACCTTTAGGGAACACACTTGGGCTACCTCACGATAATTTTAATTTGCTCCTCCTGAGCTCTGTCACCCCCTGACTCCTGGGGCACAATTTCTTTATCAGCTAAGGGCACAAGCTTTACAAGTGTCCCCTAAGGAGAGAGTCTACAGCACGGGTTTGTGGAAGACAGTTTTTCCATGGGCTGGCTGTGGGGAGGATTTCAGGATGATTCAAGCAAATTACATTTATTGTGCACTTTATTTCCATTTTTATTACGTCAGCGCCACCTCAGATGATCAGGCATTAGATCCCGGAGGTTGGGGGACCCTGTCCTAGAGCAGTTGACCCAGCCCCACCCCCACCAATCATTTATCAGCAAAGCTTGGAATACATGAGTTTCAATAGTCCGGGCTCTGCTGGGGACATGCCGATGGGTCTTGAGATCCAGGGTGCCAAACAAGCGTAGTGGTGGGAGTCAAGGACCCACCGTGTTCCCCAGAGCTCTCCGGGTGTTTGATTGCCAACTACTCCTCAGCACCGAGGCCTCTTCTTCAGCCCAGACCAGGAACCTGTGTATTCCCTTGTGGTCACAGACCCGAAAACTCTTCTTTCCCGTTTTTCAGCAGCTGCCACCTCCACTCTAAACCCGGGGTGTTTTTCTGCATCCTCGCCTCTCCCTAAGGCTGCTGACCAAGGAGCACAAGATGGCCCACTTAACTTCAGAACTGCTCCCCGCAAAGGAGTGCACAGGACTTTGGGGATCGATTCCTACTTGTGGTAGAGAAAACGTGGAGAGGTTTCAAAAACGTTGGAATTTTGTCAATTAGCGTCTCCTGATCTGACGCACCTAAGAGCCTTTGGAGCTGGCTAAGGCTTCACCCCCCTACGTGGGCTCCGAGGGTAGATCCCTCTTTTTTAAAACATTTATTCTATTACAGTATAGTTGACTGACAGGGCTGTATTCATTTCTGCTGAACAGTGAAAGGATTCAGCTGTACATATGTACATTCCTTTTTAATATTCTTTCTTAAAATTTGTTTATTTTTGGTTGTGTTGGGGCTTCATTGATGCACATGGGCTTTCTCTAGCTGCGGGGAGCAGGGGCTACTCTTCATGGGGTGCTCGGGCTTCTCACTGAAACAGCTTCTCTTGTTGTGGACCACAGGCTCTAGGACAATGGGTAATTTCGGTTCATGGGCTTTAGAGCCTGGCTCACTAGTTGTGGTATGCGGGCTTAGTGGCTTCGAGGCATGTGGAATCTTCCCAGACAAGGAATGGAACCACTGTCCACTGCTTTCTCAGGTATACTCTTATGCCCTGTTCCATCAGGAAGTCCTCCTTTTTAAATATTCTTTTCCCTTATGGTTTATTACCGGTTATTGATAAACTATTGAATATAGTTCCCTGTGCTATACAGTAGGACCTTTTTATCCATTCTCTACACAATAGCTTGCATCTGCTAAACTCAAACTCCCACTTCGTTCTTCCCCACCCCCTTCCCCTGGGCAACCACAAGTTCCTTCTCTGTGTCTATGAGTTTGTTTCTGTTTCACAGATAAATTCACTTGTGTCATATTTCAGATTCCACAAATAAGTCACATCATATGGTATTTGTCTTTCTCTGCCTGACCTATTGCACTTAGTAGGATAATCTCTAGATCCATCCATGTTGTTGCAAACGGCATTATTTCATTCTTTTTTTTTTAATGTCTGAGTACTACTCCATTTTATATGTACCGCATCTTCTCTATCCATTCATCTGGACATTTGGGTTGTGTCTATTTTGGCTATTGTAAATAGTGCTACTATGAGCATGGAGGTGCATGTATCTTTTTGAATTAACGTTTTTGTTTTCTTTGAATATATACCCAGGAGTGGAAATGCTCCCGTTCTACTTTTAGTTTTTTGAGGACCCTCCCTACTGTTTTCCATAGTGGCTGCACCAGTTTATATTCCCATAAACAACGTGGAGGGGGGGTTCTCAAGGGTGATTCTTGCTACCTTCTTACTCTCCTCCAACTGTTAGCCCCCGTGAGTACCTCTTGGAAACCCCCTTTCCAACCTCCAAATGTAAGCGGAACATATTGCCTTGCTTCATATGGGAAATTTCCATCTCTAGAGTCGTCTCTTCTGGGCCTTTAGTGCTTTGTGGAATATCCTCCCTTCTAAGGACCCACCTCAGACTCTCAGAGGGGAGGATGGTTTCATTTTCACTCTTCTCACCTGTGGGAGGCAGAGAACTACTCCCATCAAAGATGTCCACATCTGTGATGGCTGGTCTGTGTGTCCACTTAGTTGGACTATATACCCAGTTATTTAATCAAATGCTAATCTAGGTTTTGCTTTGAGGGCACTTCATAGATGTAGTCATCATCTACAATCAGTTGACTTTAAGTAAAGGATATGATCCTCAATAATATGGAGGAACTTCAATTGCAGGCCTTAAGAGCAAAAACTGAGGTTTGCGACAGAAGAACAAATTCTGCAAAAAGAACTATTCAAATCACAAAGTCCAAAGGGTGGCAAAGTCAAATCTGATACAGAAGACTCAAGCCCTAACGTCTAAGGAATCTGAGACAGCATATAGCCATCCTCATGTGAATCACATATTTTTATAAAATTTGTTCATTTTATATTCATTTTACTCAAATATATCATTCATTTATGAAGCATGCATTAGTATTAAATGTTATGATGTTCCAGGGCTGGAACAAGGCCCTGGACAGTAGCTTAGTTGAAGCCAGTCCAGAACATGCAGGAATCAGGCAGAACTTGGGGGAGAGCAGTGCCCAGTCTTGGGAACTAGGGACTGGCAAGAGCTGTCAGCTGGGCTGAGGCTCAAGGCTGGGCTCCTCCTCCAGGAGGTTACCTGGACTGAAGGCATGTGCTGCAGAGGGACTGCCTGTGGACAGATGCAGAGAAACACGGAATCTCAAGTCCTGCCCCAACCTGCCCCCAGCCCACTCCGACTTCAGGATTAGACACCCAGCTCTCATCCCCTGATAGGAAAAACTTGCTTTTGGAAGTTTGAGACCTGTTCCAGAAACCTATTGCTGTATAATAAACCACCCCAAATGTACGGTGTAAAATAATAACCATTTTATCATGCTTATTGACTGTGCAGCCAGGTATTCGGACAACACACAGTACTCCACCATGTCTGGGACCACAGTGGAGAATAGTGACTTGTATGGCTGGAGGCTGGAATCATTTATTCACTTACATGTCTGGCAAAGAACCCAAAGAATGGGTTCAGCATTTAGACTGTCACCTGGGCTGCCTCCACGTCACTTGGGTTTATCATAGCATGAAGGCTGGGTTCCCAGAATGAGTATCCTGAGAAGGTAAGTATGGAGAGCAAGGATTCTAGAGAGACAGAGGATGCTTGGCCTGCTGACCTCACCGCCGAGGTCAGGAAGCTTCGCTTTCACTTTATTCTGCAGGCCACAGGTGAGTCAAGGAACTCAGTCCACATTCAAGGGGACACAAATTAGACTCTACTTCTCCTAGACTCTCCATCATCCGTGCCCTACCGTGTCTTGTCTTTGGCCAGTGTCTCATCCAGGAACTACAAATTCCACCACCTGTCATTTACCAGTTCCTCCTCTCTATCCTCCTGGCTTTCTGTGGGCTTCCAGGGACCCTCCAACTTCAGGACCTCACCTTAACCAACTCTCTGGTGCCTAAATGTACCTGCTACTCACCTACCTCCTCTCAAACCCTCCCTGCAACTGCTTCTTCACTCTTCTGATGGAGGCCAATAGACGCCACACATCTGACCCCTTTCGACTTTGCAACTTAGCCCCAAAGACAATCGACAGTGTCCTGGAACTCCTGTCTCTAGCCTAAGCTGGTCTGATAGGATCATCACTTCTAAGGACCTACAAGCACTTCTGGGTCTGGTGGTGCCTTTCCCGTTAAGACCTACTTCCTACCTGATGGCCAGGACACGACAGCCAAATATGAAGAAGACCTTGCTTTTCCAAAAGCCTGGTGTCCATAGTACCGATTGCCTGATCTTAGCCCATGTCTGCACTTCATCACATCTGTGCCTCCTCTGTGGCTGAGCCCAGCTGGCCCCAACCATTTCTGGATATCTGTGTCCACAGTCTCTAGTCTCACCCTAGCCCTTGGCTTACTGCTTATAATCTTCAGGCTCAGCCAATTTGACCAACCGGAGAGATGACCTTCTGCTTGGTCCAGGCATGATCTCCATGTATCATCCACGTGCGCTTGGGCCTCCGAATGCCACTCTGGTGGCTAGAGGTTCAGATAGCCCATGAATCCCTGGCCCTCAGACCCTGGCAGCCCTTCCACATCACAGCTGCCCTGGGAGGGGAAACTGAAAATCTGATGAAGCAAGTGGGAGACAGTGGGAGAACCATACCCTTCCGAGCTCTCCAGGGATTCCTGTTCAGCAGGATAGCTTGAGAACATACAGTGGAGGGAACTCCCTTAACAGCCATGGAGACCCCTCTCCTCTTCACAAGGGGGCTGCAAGAGCCAGAAGTTCCGACCTGTCCCAGCAGAGCCAGCCCGGGGGCGGGCAGCCCGTTCTCCATGGTGGAGCCAGCGTGGTGGGCGTCAGCGTAATTGTGTTAGGATTGCGTAACTGGGCAGGGTTTCTTACCTGAACTGGCACATCAAAAATTACACTGGTGAGATATAGGTCTAAGCCAAGTCCTTGAAGGAGAGCCAAAAATCAAGGCACGGGGTTCTAGAAAGGCCTAAGGGTGCCCCGTGTGATGAAACTGCTTAGGGCCCAAAGAGGGAAGGAAACCTGGTGGAGACTGGCAGTGGCCAAGTGCCCACACACCCGCCTGCTGGCTCCCACATTCCTGGCT
>SJYV01024370.1:3045318-3058342 GCA_006410875.1 Neotragus pygmaeus | reverse complement strand
TTTTATATTCATTTTACTCAAATATATCATTCATTTATGAAGCATGCATTAGTATTAAATGTTATGATGTTCCAGGGCTGGAACAAGGCCCTGGACAGTAGCTTAGTTGAAGCCAGTCCAGAACATGCAGGAATCAGGCAGAACTTGGGGGAGAGCAGTGCCCAGTCTTGGGAACTAGGGACTGGCAAGAGCTGTCAGCTGGGCTGAGGCTCAAGGCTGGGCTCCTCCTCCAGGAGGTTACCTGGACTGAAGGCATGTGCTGCAGAGGGACTGCCTGTGGACAGATGCAGAGAAACGCGGAATCTCAAGTCCTGCCCCAACCTGCCCCCAGCCCACTCCGACTTCAGGATTAGACACCCAGCTCTCATCCCCTGATAGGAAAAACTTGCTTTTGGAAGTTTGAGACCTGTTCCAGAAACCTATTGCTGTATAATAAACCACCCCAAATGTACGGTGTAAAATAATAACCATTTTATCATGCTTATTGACTGTGCGGCCAGGTATTCGGACAACACACAGTACTCCACCATGTCTGGGACCACAGTGGAGAATAGTGACTTGTATGGCTGGAGGCTGGAATCATTTATTCACTTACATGTCTGGCAAAGAACCCAAAGAATGGGTTCAGCATTTAGACTGTCACCTGGGCTGCCTCCACGTCACTTGGGTTTATCATAGCATGAAGGCTGGGTTCCCAGAATGAGTATCCTGAGAAGGTAAGTATGGAGAGCAAGGATTCTAGAGAGACAGAGGATGCTTGGCCTGCTGACCTCACCGCCGAGGTCAGGAAGCTTCGCTTTCACTTTATTCTGCAGGCCACAGGTGAGTCAAGGAACTCAGTCCACATTCAAGGGGACACAAATTAGACTCTACTTCTCCTAGACTCTCCATCATCCGTGCCCTACCGTGTCTTGTCTTTGGCCAGTGTCTCATCCAGGAACTACAAATTCCACCACCTGTCATTTACCAGTTCCTCCTCTCTATCCTCCTGGCTTTCTGTGGGCTTCCAGGGACCCTCCAACTTCAGGACCTCACCTTAACCAACTCTCTGGTGCCTAAATGTACCTGCTACTCACCTACCTCCTCTCAAACCCTCCCTGCAACTGCTTCTTCACTCTTCTGATGGAGGCCAATAGACGCCACACATCTGACCCCTTTCGACTTTGCAACTTAGCCCCAAAGACAATCGACAGTGTCCTGGAACTCCTGTCTCTAGCCTAAGCTGGTCTGATAGGATCATCACTTCTAAGGACCTACAAGCACTTCTGGGTCTGGTGGTGCCTTTCCCGTTAAGACCTACTTCCTACCTGATGGCCAGGACACGACAGCCAAATATGAAGAAGACCTTGCTTTTCCAAAAGCCTGGTGTCCATAGTACCGATTGCCTGATCTTAGCCCATGTCTGCACTTCATCACATCTGTGCCTCCTCTGTGGCTGAGCCCAGCTGGCCCCAACCATTTCTGGATATCTGTGTCCACAGTCTCTAGTCTCACCCTAGCCCTTGGCTTACTGCTTATAATCTTCAGGCTCAGCCAATTTGACCAACCGGAGAGATGACCTTCTGCTTGGTCCAGGCATGATCTCCATGTATCATCCACGTGCGTTTGGGCCTCCGAATGCCACTCTGGTGGCTAGAGGTTCAGATAGCCCATGAATCCCTGGCCCTCAGACCCTGGCAGCCCTTCCACATCACAGCTGCCCTGGGAGGGGAAACTGAAAATCTGATGAAGCAAGTGGGAGACAGTGGGAGAACCATACCCTTCCGAGCTCTCCAGGGATTCCTGTTCAGCAGGATAGCTTGAGAACATACAGTGGAGGGAACTCCCTTAACAGCCATGGAGACCCCTCTCCTCTTCACAAGGGGGCTGCAAGAGCCAGAAGTTCCGACCTGTCCCAGCAGAGCCAGCCCGGGGGCGGGCAGCCCGTTCTCCATGGTGGAGCCAGCGTGGTGGGCGTCAGCGTAATTGTGTTAGGATTGCGTAACTGGGCAGGGTTTCTTACCTGAACTGGCACATCAAAAATTACACTGGTGAGATATAGGTCTAAGCCAAGTCCTTGAAGGAGAGCCAAAAATCAAGGCACGGGGTTCTAGAAAGGCCTAAGGGTGCCCCGTGTGATGAAACTGCTTAAGGCCCAAAGAGGGAAGGAAACCTGGTGGAGACTGGCAGTGGCCAAGTGCCCACACACCCGCCTGCTGGCTCCCACATTCCTGGCTGTTGCTCTGGGCTGAAGCTGCACCTGGCACGGCTCTCAGGACCCCTGCACCATCCATAGCATTTCTTACAAGCTGTCCAAACAGACAGGGAGGCTCCGAGTCATTCCCCATCTCAGCGGATGTGGTCGGATTTCACAGCACATTGTCCCCACTGCCCACATGTCCAGCTCAGTGTGACCACCTACCCGGCTAATGGTCAGGTGTGGAAAGGGTGCCGTGATACCGCTTAGCCTCACAGCAAACGGGCTCAGCCACGTCTCTTAGGTAGAATTCTCTACGGCCTCCATTCCTGGCTGTGCTCTGAATTCACCTGTACTGGACCGCGGTGGCCTTAACTTCTCTCCAGACCACGTGCCTCCCCCATGGCTGGTTACAGAGTTCTGACTTCTCATAGGGAACTCGTCCTGTGGGTTTCAGGTGGGGTCAGGCCTCCATCTTCCACTGAAGACCCGGGCAGACGAAGCAGGGCTGGAGAATTCTGTCCCACCATCCCCTGGTCTTCATGGTTGATACAGGAAAAAGCATTGACCCAAGCCAGGCCAACCAGTCAAAGACCTGGGACTCTTCCCAGTGCTATGAAAGGAAAGGAGTTTTCTTTTCTGTGAGGTCATGAGCTGAAGGATGAGAAAAACACAGCCTCGTCTTTAGAGGTCTTTGCATCCAAAAGGAAAGAGCGTGGCTGTGACAGAAATCAACACCAAGGACAGCAAACGAAGGAGATGGAACAGGAGGTGGAGTCCCGAGGACAAGTTTAAGTCTTGGATGAGTTATGCCTGAAAAGGGGTGGCTTCATTTTTTTTTTTCTCTCTTTTATATTCTTTTTTAAAACAAAGCTTTTTAAAAACTGGATTATAGTTATCTCACGATGTTGTGTTAATTGCTGCTGAAGAGCAAAGTGATTCCATTATGTGCATATATACATTCTTTTTCTCATTCTTTTCCATTATGGTATATCTCAGGATATTGAATATAGTTCCCTGTGCCATACAGTAGGACCTTCTTGTTCATCCATTAAAGTCATTCTTGACTTCTCTTTCTCTCACACTTACAGCCAACCTTTTTGGAAATATTTCTGGCCTCGTCTTCAGTTATAAAGAGAATCCAGCGCCTTCCACTCTCTACCCAGGCTGCCCTGGGTCATTTCTCACCTTAATTACCAAAGTAGGTTTTCACCTGGAATCCCTGCTCCAGCCTGGCCTCCTTCCAACGTCCCTGCCACTCCCAACTGGTAGAGGAGGCGGAAACCAAGCAACGAATTCTTTGAAGCAGGAGGAGGCACATGCAGGCCGGAAGGGACCAAGGGAAAGACCCCCCACCCCATGTTAGCAACAATAGAATATTTCACAAGCAGACCCCAAACATAAAGCACCCCAAACACAGAAGATAAAAAGAAATGCTCGTGGCCCAGGAACAATGAGGGGAGTGGAGGCGTCGGGAAGACATAACAGGGCCCTCCTTTCATTGGCATTCTTTTTATAGCTTTACTGAGTGTAGCTCATTTAAAGCACACGATTCAACGGTCATCATTCACAGAGTTGCGCCAGCATCACCACCATCTAATTTCACCTCCCCCAGAGGAACCCCGTACACATCCCTTCCCATTTCCACTCTCCCTCACCCCAACTCCAGTCTTCCCTCTGTCCCTATGATTTACCGATTCTGGATATTTCGCACAAATGGAATCATCTGATGTGCGATCTTTCTCACGGGCTTCTCTCACTTAGCACAGTGCTCTCGAGGTTCCTTGTGTTGTAGCGCGTGTCGGTACTTNCCCCCAGAGGAACCCCGTACACATCCCTTCCCATTTCCACTCTCCCTCACCCCAACTCCAGTCTTCCCTCTGTCCCTATGATTTACCGATTCTGGATATTTCGCACAAATGGAATCATCTGATGTGCGATCTTTCTCATGGGCTTCTCTCACTTAGCACAGTGCTCTCGAGGTTCCTTGTGTTGTAGCGCGTGTCGGTACTTGTCCTTCCTGCCATGCTGTGGGTGCTGATTTTGTTTATCTCCTCAACAGTTGATGGATATTCGGGTTGTTTCCACTTCTTTGGCTTCTGTGAATAATGAATGTTCATTTACCAGTTTTTGTGTGGACATATGTTTTCAATTCTCTTGGGTATATATACCTGGGGATGCTGAGTCACATGGTTTATTCTATGTTTAATCTAAATAAAGCACAACTGAACTGATTTCCACAGCAGATGGACCATTTCACGTTCCCACCAGCCATAGAGAAAGAGTCTCATTTCTCCACGTCCTTACCAACACTCGCTTTGCTTTGTTTTGTATCATCTTCCTAGTGGGTATGAAGTGGTATCTCATTGTGGTTTTGGTTGGCATTTTCTTGTTGACTAATGACCTTATGCATTAATNTACAGCCCCAAAAAGGCAACTCTGTACATCAGTTTCATCAAACATGAAATATGAACTACAGTAAAACTCAGAAGGAAGGAGATACAAGCTTTCGTGGGTTGGGGGGGGGGGGGGGGGGGGGGGGGGGGGTGGAAATTCTTTGGCTGACGGTGTATTTGAGATTTGGAGTTGGAAGATTATTGTCCCCGGACTTATGATCCCTCCCTGCGACCTTAAAATTGGAACAGATG
Organism: Neotragus pygmaeus; assembly: GCA_006410875.1. Taxonomy (NCBI): domain Eukaryota; kingdom Metazoa; phylum Chordata; class Mammalia; order Artiodactyla; family Bovidae; genus Neotragus; species Neotragus pygmaeus. The sequence goes on along the minus strand of SJYV01024370.1, from coordinate 3,053,518 downwards.
GTGTTTTCCAGACCTGTCTGCAAAGAAAAAAAAAGGTTACAGTGATGAGAGAAAAAGCAGGATCAAGAAGGAGGCCGGATACTGGCCTGGAGAAGAATGCAGAAGCTGGGTGGTGATCGCCAGCGCGGAGCGGAAGACAGAGACCAAAACCGGGGTGTGTGGACCGATTATGGAGATAAAGACAGGCTCCAGTAAAGATTCGGTGTGGGTAGGAAAAATAATCAGAGTGTTCATAAAATGTTATCTAATACTCAAACGGTAGACTCAGTGGAGGGAGACATGAGGATAACGGGTTTCAGGTCTCATTGTCCCTTCTGTTTTTTGTTTTTTTTTTTTTTAAATACATAAATGTTTTTTGGAAAGACATTTAAAAACAAAACAAAACTTTGGGAATGTTAAAAGTATGACAAGTGTAACGGAAAGGAAGTTCAGCAGGTGACTGACAAGAGGTACATTTTTCTTGTCTTTGCTTCCAGTTACCAGCAATTACTTGTGGTAAACAGGAAGCAGCCCCGTCTGGCACACAGGAAACAAGTATTTGCAGCGCAAGGGTTTGGTTTTTTTCCTCTGAGAATCATTTTTATCTAAATAACTACCTAGAAAATAATAAGTGTGTTTCTCTGAAAACTTTTCTGTACCCTCCAAGCTCCTTCCCCCACCCCAACGTTGCTGAATAAATTTTGGAAGAAATTCGATCAAATTTTTGGTGAGAGTTGATGCCTATTTCCCCATGATTTCAAATGAGAGTTATAATAACGTGTCACAATTTGAAACTCTGGTTAATTTCATGGGTTTCAGAAAGTTTAAGATTGTTATTAACAAATGAAAACAATTTTCCTGTGGTTATATCTGCTGCCTTATTTATACCAATAAACATCATATTATGAAAGTTACACATGGAACTATGTAGAGATGTGCTCTTCGGAGCTCAGGGGTCACGGGGATTAAAACCGAGACTAAGTGGAGAGAACTCCAGTGTTCCCCATCCCTAGGTCATTCAGAGCAGCTCCGACTTATCAGTTTGCTATGTCAGCTTTCATCTGTCTGAAAGATTTCACTGCTTTAAAAAAGAAGAAGAAGAAAAAAGACCACTGTTACAAAAGAAGTTTAGAGTTGGAAAAGATCTTTGAGATAATTTAGTCCAGTCCTCCCATTTTACAGATCAGGACATTGAGAGCCAAGGAGTTTATCTAGGTAACTTTTCCAAGGTCAGGCCCTCTGCTTGTGGCTATTGATGACCCTGTGACCCCTTGCTGTTCCTGACCCGTCCTTTCAGACCAGAGCTGGACCCATTACCCTTCCCTGGCCATTGCTTACCGAACCTTCTTGTTCCTATGGCCATGTTTTTTTGTCTTTCCTTCTGATTTTACTCTATCTTGTGGAGATTACCTCAAAGCTGTCTTGTGGCGCTTTCCTGTTTTCTAGGCCTTCCCAAAGGCCTTTGATTCCATGCTTGATTTAAAATATCCACTCTATCCATTGACTGTAGCCGCTCTGTTCATTCCCAGGGGCTGTGGACAGGCTGTTAGTTGCCTATCGGCTATTCAGTCTCTTATCTTCCTTGTAAACAGAATCCCCTTTGGGGATGAAGGTAGTAATATGCCCAGAAGAAAACATTCCCAGGACTAGGGGGCCGAGGGGAAAGATACGTCAGGAGTTTAGGATTAACAGATACTCAGTCCTGTCCAACTCCTTGCGATCCCATGGACTGCTGCATGCCAGGCTTCCCTGTCCTTCACTGTCTTCCAGAGTTTGCTCATATTCATGTCCACTGAGTCAGTGACACTATTTAACCATCTCAGTCTCTTCCGCCTTCTTCTTTTGCCTTCAATCTTTCCCCGCATCAGCTCTTTTGCATCAGGTGACCAAAGTATTGGAGCTTCAGCAACAGTCCTTCCAGTGAATATTCAAGGTTGAGTTCCTTTAAGACTGACTGTTTGGATCTTCTTATAGTGCAAGGAACTCTCAAGAGTCTTCCCCAGCACCACAATTCAAAAGCATCAGTTCTTCAACGCTTAGTCTTCTTTACGGCCCAGCTCTCACATCTGTACATGACTACTGGAAAAACCATAGCTATGTGGATCCTTGTCGGCAAGCTGATGTCTCTGCTTTCCGAAACACTCTCGAGGTCTGTCACAGCTTACCTTGCAGGGAGCAGGTGTTTATCATTTCCTGGCTGCAGTCCCCGTCCACAGTGATTTTGGAGCCCAAGAAAATAAAATCTGTCACTGCTTCCACTTTTCCCCCTTCTACCTGCCATGAAGTGATGGGACTGGATGGCATGATCTTAGTTTTTTGAATGTTGAGTTTTAAGCCAAGTTTTTAAGCTTTTTTAAGCCAGATTCACACTGCTATATATTAAATAGGTAAAAAATAAGACCTACTATGTAGCACAGGGAACTATACTCAATATCTTATAATAACCTATAATGAAAAAGAATCTGAAAAAGAATATATACATGTAAATATAATTGAATCATTTTACTCAGGAAACATTGTAAATCAACTATACTTCACTTTTTTAAAATCACAAAAAACTAAAACACACACACAAACTAAAAAACAAGCAAAACAGAGCACTCCCAGGACTTCCTTTTAATATATATTTGGCTATACCAGGTCTTAGTTGTGGTGTGTGAGATCTAGTTCCCTGACTGGGGATTGAACCCTGTATCGGGAGCATGGAGTCTTAGCCACTGGACCATCAGGGAAGTCCCTCCCGGGACTTCTTTTAGCTTAATTCTGAGCAGTAGCCCACACGTGGGACTTCAGGAAAAGCTCAGTAAAGGAAATTAACTCCAGTGGCTCATGTCCATTTGTTCTTTGTCTTTCCTTCTTTCTACCTGGAATACAGTTGGATGGCTGGAGCCACAGCAACAATATTGTGAACATGAAGGTGAAAGGTTCAGCCCTAGAAATACTAATAATGGAATGTGGCAAGCTAAGAGAAGCCTGAGTCCTTGATGCGGCATTGCCAACCTAGCCCCGGATCTCAAACCTCTTGTCTTCCCATAATAAGAGAAAAATAAACCCCTATCTTGTTTAAGTTAGTATTATTTGAGTTTTCTGTTATATGAAGTTGAACATAATCTCATTGGCTCCCATTTAGAATGAGAACAAAGTAGAAATTCGGTTTTATTGAATGATCCTTTTTTGAAACACTTTTTTAAAGTACTTACCTATCCTATCACAGCATAATAATATTGATAATTCATTCACTTACTCATGTAATGAAACAATCTCCCCCCCTACACACACACACATACTCTACCCACAGGTACTGTGTGTTCATGTCTTTTGAACAGATGTTACAACCATGTGCTGTGAGACCTAAAGTTTCAAGTGCTGCCTTGACATCTTGGAGTGTCATCAGACCCAAAGGCCTTGTCAGATACATTGCCACCAGCAGGAGAGACTGGTTCATGAAGGCCACGTGCTCATGACTTATCACCTCCCGGAGGCCCCACAACCAAATGCCATTCCACTGGACATTAGGGTTTTACACGTGAGCTTTGAGGGGATGCAAATGTTTAGCCTGGAGCAAGGCATTTGGATGGAAAGCCTCTGGGAGGCATTGAAGGGATCTGAGATGCAAGTAATTATTCACAGTTTGAAGATCTCCCTTTTGCTTCTACATAAAAACATGGATTGAAGGGGTGAGTGTGGAACAGTCTGGAGGGGGTTTCGAGTCATTCAGTCCATGGTGGCCCGGACGAGGGTGGAAAGAAAACGGATTCCTGATATACCTTAGAGATAGAATCTTTGTGGCTTGCTTCTGGATCCAATGAGGATGAGGGTAATGGAAGAATTAAGGGTAATTCATGTATATCGGTTTGAGTAGTTGAATGGACAGTGATGTGATTTACTAAGATGATGAAAACAGGAGGTGAAGCAGGGCTGGAGGAAGGAACAGATTTGGGAGGGAAACTCAAGAGTTCCTTTTTGCCCTAATAAGATGTCTGTGAGGCAGGCCCCTAAGTGGAGGTCGAGTGGGCAATGGAATATGTGTGTCTGGAAGTCTGTCTGTACCTACAGTCAAGTGTACATCACTCAGGACTTCCCTGGTGGCCCAGGGGTTAAGAATCCACCTCCTAATGCAGGGGACATGAGCTCAAGGGACAATGAGTTCATCTTGGAAGATTCCACATGCCGAGGGGCAACTAAGCCCATGAACCACAGCTACTGACCCCAAACCCTAGAACCCACGCTCTTCAACAGAAGCCACGCCAGTGAGACGCCCGTGTGTGTGCACATGCTGGGTCACTGCTGTCATGTCCGACTCTTTGTGACCCTATGAACTGTAGCCCGCTGGGCTCCTCTGTCCTTGGGATTCTCCAGACAAGAATGCTGGTGTGAGTGCCCATGCACCACAGCTACTGAGTTGCANCCATTTTTTGATTGGGTTGTTTATTTTTCTGAAATTGAGCTGCATACGTTGCTTGTATATTTTTGAGATTAGTTGTTTGTCAGTTGCTTCATTTGCTATTATTTTCTCCCATTCAGAAGGCTGTCTTTTCACCTTGCTTATAGTTTCCTTTGTTGTGCAGAAGCTTTATATTCCATTGTATATATGTGCAACATCTTTATCTATTCATCTGTTGATGGACATTTAGGTTGCTTCCATATCTTAGCCACTGTAAACAGTGCAGCAATGAACATTAGGGTGCATGGATTTTTTGAATTATGGTTTTTCTCTGAGTATATGCCCATGAGTGGGATTGCTGGATCATATGGTATATATAACACTATATTTAGTGTTTTTAAGGAACCTCCATACTGTTTTCCATAATGGTTGTATCAATTTACATTCTCACCAACAGTGTAGGAAGGTTGGCATTGGTTTTTATGGTATTAGTAGAAAATTTCTCAGCAGTGAGAGCCGTTAAACACTAGAATGGTTAATCAGTGGCAGCTTTAGAAAATCTTTTCCTGGAGATTTTTTTTTTAAATCATGAAATAGATTCACTATTTGCCTATGATTTCCTGTGGTCTCTCTTAAAACCATTGGAATGTATTATGCAAGCATCCCAAATCCGTGTTGTTTGACTCAACAAATATTTAGTGTTGGCTTATTTGTGACCCTGGGCATCACTACGACTGAATTCACACCATCTGTTCCCTCCCTCAGGGTGCCTTTCTTCCAAGGATCCCCATCTTAACTGATGACACTTTCATCAACGTAGTTGCCCAGATCAGAAACCTATGAATCATCTTTGATGTCTACTCTCCACACTACTCACTCCCAGTTAGTTTCAACCCGAATCTCTATCCTTCTACCTGTCACTGGGATTTGTTCATTTCTCTCCAAATCCCCACCCTGGCTGCAGTCACATATCTCTCGTGGATTAGTGCATACCTAAACGACCTCCTTGCCCCCAAGCTTGGCCTTGCTTAAATTCATCTATATGCACGGTGTCTCTGAAATGGAAGTCTGAAGGCCTTTCACTCTCCCACTTCACATCCCACAGTGGGCTCTCGGGGTCCCAAGAGGGACAGGAGGCGGGCACCTTCAGGCACACGGCTTAGCCCTCCCTGTGCGCTTCAGTCCCAGCTCTGCCACCCATCTCCTTACCTGACCTTCTGCAGGTCACTTACACACTCTCTGCAGCTTTCTCAGCTGTAGAAAGGGGATCAGAGCCATGATTCATTTTAGGGTAGTTGGGAGGATCAGAGGAACCTGGGTCTGCCTCTCTTCCATGAACCCTTAATTTGGAGTCCCCCGACTCTGGGCCCCTCATCTTTCTGTGCTCACTCCCTGAGTCATCTCAATGGTCCCATGACTGACTATCCACATCCTGACAACTCTAAATTTATGTCTCCAGCTCAGACCTCTCTCCCAGACCTTAAACCCATAGATTCTTTCCAACATCGCCACTTGGATGGCTACTAAAGGTGCAATGTTTTATAACTTAACATGCAAACTATTCTATACAGAATAGGTAGATAACAAGGTCCTACTATATGGAACAGGGAACTATTCTCAATATCCTGTGATGAACCATAATGGAAAAGACTATGAAAATGAATGTCTACATATGTATGCTAAGCTGCTTCAATCGCATCTGACTCTGTGCGAGTCCATGGACTACAGCCGCCAGGGTCCTCTGTCCATGTGATTGCCTAGGCAAGAACACTGGAGTGGGTTGCCATCTCCTTCTCCAGGCTATATATGTATAACTGAATCATTTTGCTGTACAGAGGGAATTTACACAACACTGTAAATCAACTGTACTTCAATAAACTAAATAAAAGCAAACAATTACTACAAAACTCACAACCACTTGGCTCTTGCTTACCCACTAATCTCATTTAAGAAAAAAAAAAAATCTGCACTCTTTATCCCGTTCCAGCTCAGCTAAATTAACTCTCTCATCTCTAGAGCTTTCCACATGTACTCTTCTCTGATGGAATCGTCAATATTTATTTTTCAAGTGTTAGTTTAGATGGACTTCCCTGGCTCTAAGTCTATTCCCTCCACCAGCAATGCCTGCTCCCCACGTGCTCCTTGCTCATCACACTGTGTTTTTTCATTTGTTTAAATCTTTCATTTGTTTTTCAATATTTACTTGGTTGTACTGGATCTTAGTTGCAACACATGAGAGCTTCACAGCATCACACAGGCTCTTTAGTTGTGGCATACAGGCTCCAGAGCGTGTACCATTAGTTGCTTCTTGAGGGCTTAGCGGCTCCATGGCATGTGGGACCCGAGTTCTCAGGGATCAAACCCAAGTCCCCCGCATTGCATGGCAGATTCTTAACCACTGGACCAGCAGGGAAGTCCCACAGCCTTCTGTAACTGCTTCTCATTTGTTTTTCCAGCTAGGCTCTCTGACAAGAGGCTCGGCCTGTAATGTTGCTCACTGCACCATCCCAGAGATGGGGCTTGATACATGGGAGGCTCTTAGCAAACATTCGTTCAGTGAAAGCGTGAAAAACGCCTGCAGTAGTGACAGCATCTCTGCATATTAAAGATACATACTGCTTAATGACTGGGTGTAACTGTATCTTGTGCGGCTTCCTAACTAGTAACCATTGCTAACACTTCTCTCATTTAATCCCCACAATTTACTGAAGTAGGTACTATAACTGTCTTTATTTGAGAAGTAAGGAAGTTGAAGTTTGGAGAAGTTATCTTCTCAAGGACATAGCTGGTAAGTGTTGGAGCAGGATTCAAACCCAAGCACTCTGGCAACAGAGCCCATAACCTAACAGGACTCCTCATCATGCAGCCATTTTGAGTTGGGATTGTCTCTCCTGTTTAGTTCAAAATTAGCCAAATATCTGCCCTTAGCAAGTATGGCAAAGAACAACCCACGTCACCTTCAATAAACGTTTATCATGGGCCCACGTCAGAAGTTGTCACTCAAAGTGAAAACCAAAGCACCGGCAGGGCAACCCCCTCCTCGTTCAGATCAGAACCATCATCACCACAGTTGACCAGCTTATTGAGTATATCCAATGTCCAGGCGCCACGGCAAACCCTTTCCACATCCCATCCCACATAACAAGTAAGTTTTCCTTGAACTGAACTTGAATCTTTTGACTTTTAGCGCATGCTTTTCTGGGGAAGCCAAACTCCAATCATCAGAGAGCCAATGCAATTTGGAGAAAGAATTGCCCAATCCTCACATTTTCAGATCTGGGAACTGGGACTCTGAAAGGTGAAGGGCCTTGCCCAAGGTCAAGCAGGTGGCGGTTCAGCTAGGGCTGGAAGAGGCCTATTGGATTCAGCTCCAGAGCTCTGGACACGGCGCTGCACAGCCAATCACGTCTCCTTTACTCAAGGTACGTAAGTGAAAAGGCATCACGTCTCTTTTTAAACGCACTTGTTTAACGGAGACCAGTTATTGCTAGGTAGAGAGAAGTTACTGCTGCTCACGACTTGTCTTCTATGATATGCTGTTCCGTAAGTCGTGCCCTGGAAGTCACACTTTCTCCGCATCCTCTTCCTGGCGTATCCCACGGTTACGCAGGTGGCTTCGCGGCGCGCCGGGGCCTTTTGCGACTGGGTGACCAGGCGGAGCCGGGCGGGCCGCAGGCGGTGCGCAACAGCCAATCAGGGCTCAGAGCCCCGAAGCTGCACCAATCAGAGGTTAACGGAGCGTGGGCCAGGGCCAATCGGGGGCTAGAGCCCGAGAACAGGGCGAGCGGCTGGACGCGGTCAATCAGAGCGGAGGACGAGGCCCAATCGGCAGCCTTC